>VMKM01001274.1:0-160692 GCA_008360985.2 Macquaria ambigua | reverse complement strand
TATATCCACTGCAACCGCTGTGTGTGTGTGTGTGTGTGTGTGTGTGTGTGTGTGTGTGTGTGTGTGTGTGTGTGTGTGTGTAGAGGAGCCAGGTGTGTGTCCCTAAGGCCCCTAAGGCTCAGGTTTGAAGAGGACTAACGCAGAAGAAGAGTCTGCAGGGCAGAGACTGGATTATAATCAGGAGGGTCACATGCACACACACACACACACACACACACACACACATACACATGCATTGCTTTACACACTGTTTGCATTTAACACCTAAAATAAAAGGATAAATCCGCAGTAAAGGTGCAAGAAACAGTCAGAAAGGGAAAGTGAGTGAAGACAGAAAGGTTCCACTGAGTTAACAGGGGGCAGACAGGCCCTATTTAATAAGTTTGACTAAACTTTTAGTTAGTTTCTTACGCTGTCTGACGGCGTTACTGTATTCCCAGATCACAGCAATTAACCTACCTGTACGACTACAAGTTAAAATGACTGATAGAAATGATGGTCAAACTATGAAACTAAGAGCCAAGTTGTAATAAACTAGAATTATCCATAAAGTGGCTGATCACTATAATATCTTTGCAAAATTCTCAATTTCCAATTCAGCCAACTGTGGGAGACAACCCACGAGAGAACATGTTAACCACAAACTTCAGTGTGACACTGTTATCCCTGCAGTGTACAAGAATTTCCTCAAAAGGTTTTACTGTGGCCCAAGTCTTATTTAAAGTGGCTCTATGTTCTGATCTAAATCACTATAGGAAGCAGTAAAACAATTCCCCATAAAATCAATCTCAGCACGCTTATGATTTTATGTCAAATTAAATTAAAATAGTCCCTCTGAGGATTCTGTGCAAGCCTGGACGCTGAACCTTGGCTGCAGCTTATTACCAAACCAGTTTGATGAGACACTGTTTGGCGGGCGTATCTCTACCTTATCTCCACCAGGAGAACATGCTGCTGACTTGTTCCTGGCTGATAGAAACAAAGCCAGTGTGCATGATTCACATAGAAACTGACTGCAAACTGACGGGTGTGTTTTTGCGGAGCGATCGCCACCAAAAAAGCCAGGGCGAGTATTTTAACACCTGCCTCAGGCCTGTCTGATCTCAGCCTCCATCATCCCTCTCTCCCTCCTCCCTCCATCCATCCCTCCCTCCCCAAAGCTCCTCCACGGGGCCTCCAGTGGGTTGTCTCTCCATCTGGGCCTGATGCCAAAGGCCTCACAGGCCCATTCGAGTCAGGCCGCGGCAACCCATCCCTCCTTATCTGCACAGATCTGCAGGGAGGTGTGGCTGGAAATAGGGGGGTCTGGGGGTGGGGGGCAAAACCCTAAATGCACACAAAAGGGCCTCAGAGGGACAGTTGTCATTGACATTATAGACCACCTCGGCGATGCACCGGGATGTGTCAATCAAGCCCTTGTTAGTTACACTGGGTCTGGATCAAAGAGAGCTGCACATCCCTCTGAGGCAAGACGATACAGTTTGACTTTGCAGCTCCAACTCGGTTTAGAGATCTACACTCTGGCCCGTCATGCCTAACATACTCTGAAATGTGTCTGTATTTACTGATACAGTGCAGTGCACGTAAAGGCTGATGTGGAATTTTATGTCTAAGTACCATGTTAAGTCCTTTTGAATTTAAGTTCCAAAGAAAGACAAGCTTGATTGTAATCACTGTCGCTGTACCTAAAGATGTTCACTTCCCTTATCTGCAATTATTCAGCAATAATTTAGCAATTCAGCAGCAGACTGAATGAAAGGTCTTCACTGGTTCCAGTCTGAAATGAACCTACGGAAAACCTACCTGAACCAAAATATTAATGCTGTGAATCTGCTCTGATCCATTCCGGCATTCTATATATTGACACACTAACCCACAGCAGGACCCTACCTGACCCGGACTGAATATAATTTGGATCTGGCCCCAGTTGAGTCCCGAGTCGGTTGTCATTACTTATTTTGGGTCCCTGTGATGTTATGGGCAGGAACCTGTTATGAGGCTATGATGAATCTTTGTAGATGGTCTCATTTAAGAGGAGATACAGGTTGAGCCTGCTAGACTTTAGACCACTGAGAGAGGCGACCCCTGAAATGGGACAGAGCTTTCAGCCTGACTGAAGGATTCAGTAACAATAATGGCTGTGAGATGCTAGCTCCACAAAACCTTTGATTGTTTTGAAATCTTAAATGGAACACACTCCAGCCGCATCATGGAGGATAAGCATAATTTGACATAAGTCAATTTAATTAATGCCCGTAGCACACACCGCATCATACAGACAGAAGAGGTAGTTCCTGTGGAGTAGGCTGGATGTGTCGATCCGGGGAGTAAATGTGATAAGATTGCTGCTTTTCTGAAGAGTTGATGTGCATCAATGTTGGGAAATAAGACAGTAGTTTCCTGACAAGTTGACATGCATCACCATGGGTTGACCCTACCTATCAACCCAGACGGTTTTATAGGTAGGGTTATCATCAAGACACCACCAGTTTGCGCACTTACATAGAAAACAGAAGTCCAGAAACAGTCCAGAATTCCTTCTCATAATATTTCCATAAAATGTTAAGATCTTAAAAAGGTTGTTTCACTGGTTATTAAAAGACACAATGCTGTTATTGGTAGATTTGCTCGCAGAGGCTAAGTAAATTCATGTGGTGTTTAACTTGAAAAGAGATTTCGCGACACAAATTACACGACATTTATCGGCCAATTGCAAGATGTCTTGGCAGTGCTGACCTTTGAAGAACTGGAGAGAACTGGTGGATCCAAAATGGAATAAGCTATCATCTGATCTTTCAGACCATCCAATTTTATACAACCCTGCTGTGCCATATGAGAAGCAGTGCTTTCCTCTTTGTATCTATTTTGCCACAAACAAAACTAAATCCGACCAACAGCAGTCACTGCACAACCTGCAAGGAGTGTGCAAGAGTGTCAGCCTTTCATACTCACATGGTGGTGAGCGGTAAAACCAAATAAACCCAAACCCAAGCTTTAAAATGTCTCTTCAGATAACTATACTGTATGTGATGTCACCAATTCTGTGTCCCTGTTTGTCTGCAGTCATTGATTCAAGCATACACTGGTCCTGCTAACTGTGCAATATTTCCCCTGTTTATTCCAAACAAAGCCAAACCGGACCACAAGGCTTTGTTCCAGTTTTCTCCGAACCATCCAGAGTCTGCAGGTTTTCATTCTAACCAAACGCTACAGCAGCTGATTTCACAATTTAGCACATCTTCAACCCCACAGAAGGAACTAATCAGAGAAGAGAGCTGATCTGGACTCTGGATGTCACATGGTTGGAGATCACTGCTTAAGTTTCACTTAGGAATCTATTTTTGATACAGTATGTACAGTGTCTTTAGAGCTGGCCAGAAGTCCTCTGAGTTCAGCCTTTGTCCCTTTCCCTGGAGTCCAGATGTGATCCCAGCTGGACGTGACCATTCACCAGCCCATACTGCCTCCATGTGACACACACTGCACTGGCATGCCAAGACCCTGGCCCTGTCACAAGACACACACACACACACACACACACACACACACACACACACACGCACACACACTGTGGTCCAGGGGTCACCTCCTTCCTACCGCGGTCAGGTTCCAGATGGGTTATATTTCATCCAGACCTGCCTCTCTCCATCTGAGGCCAGTGGTATCCTCCAGCTTACAGGAAGCAAGTCAGTGTGTGTGTGTGTGTGTGTGTGTGTGAACAGTATGTGTGTGTGAAACAGAGAGAGGACAGATTTTGTGAGGGGTCCAACATGTTTTGTATGAGGCTTTCAGCTGAAATCAATACTCGGCCAGGAAGGCAGAGAGAGGAGAAGGCCAGAAGATGATAAAGGTGTTCAATACTATAAAACCACACAATTAAAGGTATTTTGTTCAAAACTGAGCAGATGACCACATTTTGTCCCAATTAGACTTTTTAGAGGATTGGGTTGTATGTCTGACTGTCCAATCACTGCTCTTCTCTAAGCCCTGTCATTACACTGAGCTCCCTAATTGGGAAAACTTGTCGAGGACATCAACTTTAGATGTTAATTATTGTGGTTTAGGTGAATATGCATGGCACTTTACTGCATGCTGGGTTAATAAAAGTATATAAAGTTATGCTTAGTGGCTTTGGTGTTTTATCTTATCAGCTTTTATTCATAGGTATGTAGTGACATGGGCTGATTTCATTCAAAGCCATGATGCACTGTCTCGACCTGATGTTTCAGAACTTTTATATGGACTGTAGGACACAAAGCTTCTCCAATTACTGCCTTCATCAGTTTTTATATCAACAATAGTTCAAATGACAAATATGTGTAATGTGAAAGGTGTCACTTGTGGTGACAAACCGAAGTAGATGCGATTATAGACAACTGGTTGCTATGTTAACAACTTAATAAATGTCAGATAGATGTCAGATTTACTGCCCCAAGTGGCCAAAAAATAAATGAATGTATCTTTAGACAGGTGCAACTGGAAGTATTGTGTTTGTGTTTCCAGATGTATGAGCTGCCGTAGGCACTAAGGCTTTAGCGCCAAAGGTAGAGACATGAAAAATAAAAAGGTGAAACTCGCACTAGCAGACACTGCAGACTATGGTGTTCATTAAACCTCACAACACAAAACTGTAACCCACATGCTGGAAATCCTTGTATTCTTAAAGCCTTACCAGTAGTCAGGCTAAAATGGAAAGTTTGTCCTAAGTGTGGTGCTAAAGGAAAGCTCATAGAGTGTTCAAAATGGAAAGAGTTCATCCTCTGGAGAGCATGAATGTGCTCAGGAAATTCCATGGCTATTTGATCATTAGATCTTGATATGCCTTGCATAAAAGTGGAAATATGTGGCCTGATGATGGCACAAGAGGAAAGAAGGTCATCAAAAACATTACAAATCATCCTCTGGGCAACATGAATATTCAAATTTAATGGAAAGCATTCAGTAGGCTTGTCGTCCATCTGTAGCCATCCATTTGGTTTTGAGATTGCGTTATCGCCTATTAACAATATATTATGTAAAAAATGTTTAACAAAGAAAGAACAGTTAGCAGGGGGAGTTCTACTCCACCATCTTGATCACTGAACCTGTCCAGAATCCCCATCCCAGTCTCTCAATTTTGGATATTTCCTGTGTACAAGTGGAAATATTTGGATTGATAGGTCATCAGAACATTAGGAATCATCCTCTGGGCACCATGAATACCACTAGCAATAGTTTTTAAAACAACCCCTCCTGGACCAAAACGTGACTCAACAAGAAAGGTCAGAGGTCAGCTAAATCATTAGAAATTATCTATGAACACGTGGAAAAGAATTCATGGTAATGTAGCCATGTTGTTGAGACAGTCATTGCTGAGATATCTTGATCTGTATTAAAGTGATGGAATGACCCATATGATACGTTTTTAGGCCTAAATTAAAAAAGCAATAAATGTACCAACCACTTCCTTTAACCAATGAAGGCTCAAGGACAGTAAATGTACTCATTACTATTGTGTTGAACATACAAATACATATCTCACCTGTTCCATCTCTGAAAAAGCATCCATCCCACAAGTCCTTTTCATCAGCCCTCATTTTCTGCAAACTCATTATACTATACTATGCCTTTTCTGCGCTGTGTGTCCAGATGGCGAGGCGTCTTGCAGTCATAATGCTGTGGTAATCCCTCCTGCACATGGTGCCCTCGCTCCGGCAAACACTCTTCCTATTGTTTCCTGGACTTCCTTAATACCCCCGGCCCCCGTGGTACCTCCATGCCCACAGCCTGCAGAGCTGGACAGGCTTCATACTGTACAAGTAAGTCTGCCTGACATCCTCTCTACAGGTCAGGGAAAGCCTTGTGTTGTAATGATATGATGATGTACAATATGTCAGTGCTTCTGTGGGATGGTGAGAGGTTTAGCTGTTCTGAGAGTTGCACAGGTAAAAAATGTTGACTATGAATTAGAAGGTCTAGCAGTCTTTTAGTCAATGGGATCCGAACATTATTAGGAGAGAAAACCAGTGAACCAGTGATGGCAATCTTTCATCACCTTTAAAAAAACCCTCTAGCTGCTGTTTATCTGACTCCCAGACTGGAAGATAGTCTTGCAAGCTTGATGCAAGGGGAAAAAAACAACAACTTCGAGCCCACAGAAAGTATTTTGTAAGCAAATATTTCTGAACAAATGATGCTCCGCATGTCATCGGTATATTTACGATGGCTCAAAGACATGGCTGTGTGGGTCTAATTAAAAATGTGAAAGGGTTAGCAGCCTGCCGCTCGTTGCCAGTTCTTGGCAGCTCTCCTGTCAGGCAGCCAGCTGTTTAGTCCTGCCCTGAATTATTGCCAGACCCACCGCCAGGCATTGTGGGATTGGCAGGGCCGGGCGGAGAGCTATTGTGTTCAGCCACCGAAGGAAAGAGAAAAAAAAAAAAGAAGAAGATGGAAGACGAAACATTCCCCTTCTTAAAGTTCCCAGAGACAGTCAGGCAGGATTTAGCAAGTGCTGCTGATGTGCAAAGAACAAACTCACACTAAAAGCTTAGTAAGATTGAAATATTGTCTCTGTTATGTTATACCTTTATGACAGTTAAATTCTGTGTACATTTACTAAAGCTTTGAAGGATTTTTACATAAAGCAAAGTAAGGTTTTTGCAACTGTCATAACTCATGACTACTGAAATCATGTTTGTGTTGCTCCAATATTAATCCACAATACTATACTACACTAAACGATCAGACATGGTTCAGCATATTAGGGTTAGTTTACTGCAGGCCCAGTGAGATTTTCTTTTTATAATCTTCAGTTCATAATCAACCTTATATTGGCATGCAGAAAACATGTGAATATAAATATACATGTAACATATATGACGTATATGATACATAATCAAACCCAAAAATACCATTAGAAAAACAATGGAATAAATTCACATACAACGTATGCACGTGACCTTCAGGCTTCAGATGTAAAATCTAAGACATTGCATGTAACCACACATGTGAACCAACATTTCATGTGATAAATTTCAAATATAGGTATAAGTGGGAATAGATTCCCCTAAAACATTCAAGACACAGTGCAAGGTGACAAGTGAATACAACGAGCACAGGGTTCAGCCACACGAGGGAATCTGGGCAGCAACATCAGGCCCCTTTATTACACACAGTAGCCACTGTCCTATTTTTGACCTAAAAAATATAATAGCAACGAGTATAAATATACATATGGATTTGTTTTGAAGGAAATTATGACATAGAGAAGAGCCCCCACAAAGGGAAAAAGGGGGAAAAAAAAGAAACTCCCACCATTCAGATCGATAGCAACCATTAAAGACACTGAGGCCATGTCCTAGGTGTTTTTTCTGGGACTTTTGGGGTTTAAGCAATCTTGGGGGAGTTTACATTTTATAGTTTAAAATATACATTTTTTTTTAGGCTGATTCCTGATTTTGTTTTTTAGAGAATTCAGTATCTCCAGAACAATAGACCTCATTCACAGCAGACATTTTGGCATGTAATAGCAGGAAAAGCACAGGTGTAACTGATAACATTAATAACAACTCCATTCTATTCAGGTGAGCTAGTTTCAGGGTCCTGGTACAGTTTATGCTGGCTCACTTACTGAGACACTTACTGGAACTGAGCCATCGTTAACCAAAATGTGTCTTCCCTGTTCTTTTCCTGCTATGACAAGTCAAAATGTCTGCTGTGACAAAGGTCTGTTTTAGGCCTGCCATTTTTGACAGATTGACTTTGAAACAGCATTTAGACCTTCATATTGGGAAATAAAATGCTACACTTTATTTTATGGCTCTGTAATTTTCTGATAATTTTCTAGAACTTTCCTGGAAAGATGAAATGTGCTCTAAGTATAGGGAACATAGAAATAAAGTTCTGAGACAGTCATTAGACTTTATTGGTGTTGAGTTTATGAGCAGTAGTTGATTTTCAGAAGAATTTCCCCCAAAGTTTCACTTTCATTTTCATTTCAGTGATTAGCCAACAACCAAAAATATCAATAATTGAATCATTTTAGAGACTATATTTTGGGGGGTAAGCAGAGGTTGTTGGTGGAATTCTTGATCTCAGTATTTCTAAAATCATGGCTATGGGCCTGCCTTCATTGTTTTTCATCATCTTGGACATTTCACATGTAAAAACTATAAATACTACTACTACTACAATTAATAATAATAATAATAATAATAATAATAATAATAATAATAATAATAATAATAATAATAATAATAATCATTATTATTATTATTATTATAAACTGAAGATGCTAGTATATAAAGTGTACCATTTGTATAATACCAAATTTGAAAAATATCCACAAAAACTGATTTGCTCGAAGGTAAATGAAAGAAAAAGAGAAGCAACATAAATTAATAGAAAATAGAAATAAATAATAAAAATCCAGAGCAAAAATCTGTAAAAACCTCAATAAAAAAGGGTGAGGGTATGAGCTTAAACACACCAAAAGGAAAAGGAAGATATAACTTGTATTTTTAAACACAATCCCCAGAATAAAGAGGTATAAATGGACCATACTCAGAGGAGCCTGGAGCCTGTGCTGGATGTAGAGGTGACGACTGGTGATAGTGTGTCTACCTTCTCTGTGACTCCTCTCCTGCTGCCTGATGTTGTGATCAGCTGGAACGTCACTCCACTGTAATCTGCCTCCTGTAACAGGCCTGATCATCCACACTCCTGCCTCCCAAGGTTTCAACCTCCTCCACTCCGCTCTCTGATCCTCATGCCTCCTCCGCCCCATCTCTCCTCACTTTGTTTGTGTATAATTCATTATTTTTGCTAAGCATACAGGCCCTGAATGCATCTCACCGAGCCGAGCACTTCAAATGTTCCCCCCGCTGCTGGCGCCGCCATCGCCACCTTCCACCGAGCTCAGCCCGCTCTTTAGCTCTATGTGTTTTTCATGACTTCAAATGGCGCTTTGGAGACTCAAATTTTGTGTCGATGAAAAAACAACAAAAGAAAGGAGCAAGCTAAAAGTGACGGTGTGTGCCGACAACAGCTAGCGACAACAAAGACCCCCCCCCCCCCCCCCCCCTTTCTCCACCTCCTATTCCTGCTTCTTCTCCTTCCTCTTCTTCTATTATCTTGTTTCTCTAAAAGGGATGCATTTGTTTGTTCTCCTTTTGTTTTGCTCTGGAGACGTTTTCTTTCCCTCCCTCCCTCCCTCCCTCCCTCCTGTTCTCCTTCCCTCTCTCTCCCTGTTCTGCCTTATGCTCACTCGCTCCCTTCTTTTTGTCTTCCTCTACTCGGAGGCTCGTGGGCCAAAAGCTCATAATCATTTCAAAGGTCCTTTAAATATATAATAAGAGTTCTGCATTGTGATAAACAACATGTCACGGGGAGAACATCAACATGGCTTCTTGTGCACGTATACACACACACACACACACACACACACACACACACACACACTAAGTTGCGCTGTGTGACCTGTGCATCTTTTTCACTGTGTTTCTCACAGTCCTTTTGTTGTTCCCCTGAGTCTGGATTGAGAGGTGATGGGCGTGCACAATAAGTGTGTATTTTTGGTCCAATCACAGAGCAAATAATTGTGAGAAAACCCTTGATACACAAAGAATGAGATGAGCTATACTAAATGTTTCATAAAAAGCATACACATTATTTATAAATTCTCACAAGATGATATTGTTAATATTGTGCACTTCAATACTCAAATGCACTCTTTTTGATGCTGTTCAATCAAAGGGACAAGTTCATTTAAATTCCAACTGGAATCCCAATTAGTCGTCTTTTTTTGTCAGAAATTATATCAAATATTTTAACCCTTGTATTATGTTGAAAAAAAAATGACATGATTATGTTACTGATCATATTGACCCGCACGTTGTGTACACTCAATACAGTCAAAGAGTCACAGTCAATTACAAGTTTATTTTAGATTATATGAACATTTAGAAAGGGGAAATACACATTTTAATTCCAAAACTATATTTAAAAATTATTCAACGTTTTTACCTCATCACAAATCCTATATTTTCTCAAAATATTCTCTTCACATTTTCATTGCTTTCCACATGATGGGCAGAAACTAACTGTGTGCTTTCTGCAGATGTAATTCCTTCATTTCACACAAGAAGTGCTTGTTTTACTGTCCTCTTGCTGGGGACAGACCTGGCATCTTTTCCGTTGTTTTTTTACACCTGTATCCACTGGACCCATTGCAAGGGGATTGGATGGGGGGATGCATGATTGGAAGCTTGAAGCTCGTTCCACCATTGTGGAGCCAGGAGTGGAGTAGCTGGGCCCCCTCATAGTGAGGGAGTAGTGAGCTGATTGGCTGTAGCAGAGTGTAGTGAATGGGCTGGGGTGTATGGTTTGACCATGTCCCCGATGTAGGATGGGTCTGAGCCATTTGCAGCATGGTAGGCAAGTACCAGTGTCTTGAATCGTATTCGAGCATCCACCGGTAGCCAGTGCAGGGTGCGGAGGAGCGGTGTATTGTGGGAGAACTTGGGTCGGTTGAAGACCGTTTGAGCTGCTGAATTCTGGATCAGCTGCAGAGGTTGGATGACACATGCAGGCAGAGCAGCCAGGAGCGAGTTGTAGTAGTCTAGGCGCGAGATGACAAGAGCCTGGACCAGAACCTGTGTCGCCTCCTGGGTGAGGAACGGACGCATCCTGATGTTGTGGAGCATGCGAAGGACAGCTGGTGATCCAGTGTCACACCCAGGTTCCTTGCAGTCCGAGACAGAGACACCACAGAGTTCTCAATGGTAATAGGAAAAGTGGGGAAATGTGGTAGGAAAAGCCATGTAAGTGAATAACAGAGCAAAGTGACTTGTTGTAAAGAGAAAAGAGAAGGTGACCCAGAATAGAAACTTGAGGGACCCCAGTAGTGAGGCTACAAGGTTCAGACACAGATTCTCTCCAAGTTACCCTGTTCGTTACCCTCCCTTGAGGGAGGATATGAACATGGAGAGTGCAGAGCCTGAGAATCTTGGAGGGTGGAGAGGAGGAGCTGGTGGTTCACCATAACTTGCACTGCTGACTAGCTTACAAGCTAAGAACATAATAGTGGTATTAAAGAATCACACAGCTAGAAAGCGTGTGCTACTGCTATCTGGGTGTTAAAGGAAGCCTACGGTTCATTACAATTGTGGTTTTATGGTTTTGGAGCTCTGACCATCAGTTCTATCAACTGTGATACATTGTTTACACATCAAATCATAAGTCATGATTTTAGTCATTCCTAAAATCTCGGAATGCGGTGACATCTTTGAAAATAGGTCTAAGTGGGCAACAACGCTCGAGAATCAGATGATTAGCCAAACTTATTGACCAATATCAAACTGTCTTGACAGTACTGACCTTTGAGGGTACGGAAAGTCAGAGAGAGCAAAATAGAGGATGCTCACCATCAGTCAATGATAGAATAGGGAGAGTTACCCCTTTATAAATTTAAAATGAGATAATTTGATTGGTTATATGCAAAGAATTTCTACATAGAGAGAAATAATAGCATTGTGCCTGGTTAATGCACAGACAGGGGGCACCATCATGAAACCAACAAAAATAATTTTAAACTTCATCCAGGATGTGAATTATACATCCAGAAAACACTGGATGTATAATTCACAGAGCAAATATGTATGCCATAGCAGAAAAAAAGCGCAATTAAATTTAAAGACACTGCACTGGACGGAAAGAAATGTTCTTACATTTTCCCACTGCTTTTGTCTTCCTAAAGTCCTTTTTGCCATTACATTGCATTAATCCCTCTTTTTTCCAAACAAATAACCGAGCCAGCACATGTAGCTTCATATTGTTCATATGCCTGGTGGGTGTCACCCTCCATCTTAATGTTAGGCTTTGCTCTAACCAACATCTCGGAGCTCCCTGACACTGTTTGCATGTAAACATGATGCAGAGAAGCAGCTTTTCCTCTCCAGAAAGATGCTGTTTGGAGGAAATTGAGAAGCTCACCCTTGGCACTGCTTCTCCCCATAAATCTTTTAGCATGTGCCTCTTGGCTAAATGACTTTGTACAGACAAAATTTAACCTCGATCCCGCCCTGCAAGCTGTGAGAGTGGAGAGAGCTCAACGGCGTAGAAGAAACAAATGGAGGAGAATTTTAACTAAAGGGAGACGTTTTGTCTTGTTTTGTGCTGTATGCTCACGTGTTTTTGGTGAAAAGAGGGAGAAAATGCAACCTTTGGAGTAGATTTTTGGTTGTAAAAAGCAGAAGCATAACACAGCTATTAACGTACCCTCAAGGGAAAATGAGCAGTTCTTGCCTTTTTGAGCAGGAAATTACTTTATTACTAGAAAAGAAAAGGTTGGCACACATTTACAGCCTAGAGAAGCTTTGAGAAAGCAAAGTGATTCAATATGTTATCATTTCCTGCATTGCATCATGTTAACACTCCAGTCAAATAACAAACCTAATCCATCTATTGAAATAAAAGAGTGGCAGCTCTGTTCATGGTCAAACTGGAGCTGGAAAGGTGATGATGGTTTTATTATTTCCCTGTTAAAA
Source organism: Macquaria ambigua (assembly GCA_008360985.2). Classification (NCBI taxonomy): domain Eukaryota; kingdom Metazoa; phylum Chordata; class Actinopteri; order Centrarchiformes; family Percichthyidae; genus Macquaria; species Macquaria ambigua. The sequence continues at coordinate 148,168 of VMKM01001274.1, read as the reverse complement.
TATCAATGTAACTATTTTTCTTGCAGGATTGAAGAGTTTTTGAACATTATGACACAAAATAGATTTTTTTTTCTCTGAAAAGAAAACATTCTTCAGGCAAAGTTCTATTAAAAGAGTTTTGGTTCAGATGGTGTTCACTCACTCTGCCCATCAGATGTCTCTTGGTATGTCATATAGTGTGTGGTGCTGCAGTGAATTCATTTTTTATGTATGTTTTACCTGTCCTTAAATCTAGGAAATCGTTCTTCTGTAATATGTTAGGGCAAGGGTGTGGCTTTGGTTTCAGTAAATCAAACTGAAGCTGTGAATGTAAAAGTGGGGGATTAAAATAGGATTAAGATAGAAAAAATGATGGGGACTTATCCCCCCATCCCCAGTGCAGATTCTATTTGTGTTAAGGTAATGTTTGCAGGTGGAATTCATGCATCTGTAGGTGCCTATGGGTCTTTTCAACCATCCATTTTCACTTTTAGGTGAAAGAAAACTGAATTAGCTTGTCCCTGATTGTAGGAGCACGTCTACAGGATATCTCGGGAGGTTCGGGACCAAAAACACTTTGCTTAACATCATGCAGGCATGCACAGCCTTTTCTGTGTCAGAGGTGGTGAACATCAAATGTGATGCCTTTAGTATATCCAGGTTTCAATGAAGGAATGGATCATGAACAACATTCCTAACTGTACCTAGTGACAGGACTGCATTACGCTTGATACGATTTGCTTTGTACTTTATTTATGTTTTATATTTTTTCATGATATTCATTTTGCCAGCCGCTGTCTTTTTATGTATGTGCAAATGTATGGGACACGGTTTACATCTGGTGTATATAGAGTACCAAGTGTTTTTAGTATTTCTGCCCTGATCAAGACACCAGTCAGTGTTTTAAACCATTGCACCTGACTGAATAAAAGCTTTTAATCTCCCTGAGAGTGGCTGAAGAATCTTTTTTGTGAGCAGTTTTTGCAACTTCAAGTGCACCTAAAGGTTTCCTGGACTTACTGCATGAGAAAGTGCATGAGCACTTGGCCTGTGCCTGTTTTTGTGATATTTGTATGAGTTGAGCCTCTCATTTTTACAGTCAGGCTGTGAAAGGCCATGACCTGAACACTGCCTGTATTTGTACCAGTGACAATCTGCACCACACATACAAAGACAATGAGTGCACATGTATTCACACACACACAGACACACACACACACGGGTGGATATGAACCCTGACATCTCTTCCTCATCTCCACTCCAATTTCCAGTTATGTTGCTTGCATCTAAAGCGGAGACATTGCTCTTTTTTCATAATTCATCCACTCCTCTTTACTGTGTCGTTTGTTGCTCACTGCTTGTCAGAAGAGATGAAGAAAAAGAAAAGAAAAAACAGGTAAAGGATATCTTTCTTCATCTTTAATCCTGTCTTATGAAATCAAGAAAGCACATCTGAGCTGAGATTCATCACTGGATTCAAAGAGATCTGTAGAAACAAAAGGAAGCTGTCGAAACCACACCTCGTCATCATGAGAAGTCTCTGGAAAGGGCTAGGCTGGGCACTCAGGTTTAGTTTTTATCATCCTGCTTCCTTAAAATCTATTATTATCCAGTCTATACTTGTATTACTACCGACAGTACAGTGTTACTATTCTGGTAGGTCTGTACAGTTGGAGTAAATGCAGCATATTCTGTGAAAATCTCAGAAGATTTGTGTCATTAACCTCTTTTAACATCATCTTCTTCATGTAGATAACTGGCCAAATGTAGAATATATGATGTGACATTCAAGTATTTCCAGGAGTTACAACTGAGTTTGTGAGCAGAATCAATCTAACATAAATAGTAAAGGTGATATATAGAGGCAGAGACACAATGTCTCCCCTAACCCACAGGACCAAAAGACCAGGATGCACACTTTCGAGGTGGGAACGCTCTCTATAACAGGCTATGATTGACATGCATTTCTGCCAACAAGTCCTCCATTGTTTGACCATGCCCTCTAGAACAACACACAGAAGTGTTTTCTGATCTGACACCTATCAGCAGGACCTCATCGTTAACCTGTGACTTCCAAAACTGTTCAAACTGTTGAAAAATAAATGTGTTTAATGAAAAAGGATGTGGTTAGGTTTACGAAAAGATCATGGTTGTGGTTAAAATGACTACTTCCTTAATGTTAGGACACCTTCGTCGTCATGAATCTCCTGGATGTATTAATAATATAGGTTTATGAGAAATCACGTTTTTCCATCAGCTTGGTATGGTGGATGGGTCTAAAAACTACAATACACTGGACCAACATTTGGGAACAAAACATGTCACCGTAGCTGCTGAATTCATCCAAAACTGACCCAGAATCTGAAAGTGACAAGTTAGTGACAAGTTAGCTTCTGCTTGTCACTAGAGGTGAATGTCTGACAATGTTACAGGAGGGACATGCTAAATCAGTGGAGTACTCTTTGAAACTCTGTGATTGGATGTTCTTGACCAAAGTGCACCATGGGCGTTATAGTTAACTTCTCACATTTCATTTTGATCTTTTATGTCCACAGGCTTGTATCTTTGACTTTTTATCAAAGAGCCAAATATTTAGAATACATCGTTTATCTTTTGTACTGACTATTAAACCAGGAGAGTCCCTGAGAGGCTCCAACTGTCAGTCACCTAATATTGTCTTTTTTGCAGAACCATGTATGCCTGAAATAACTCCTCCTACAAATCACATATCACCTTACTTATTGATGATATGGATTTTGTTTCTTTGTATTTTACCAGTGTAACAATCTACCAAAGACTTAAGTCGCATATTCCTTGAACAACTGCCCTTTGGGAGCTACTGTACAAGCTGTTACACTAAAGTAAAGATAGACTGTGGATGTTAATTTGAATCATTTTTGGTAACGGTTTACTCAGCCAGCAATGAGTTTGAAAAGCAAATGTCAACCCGGCAAGAACAAGCTTCAGTTCAGCCTTTGAGGAATTTACAGAGAGCTCTGGTAGCAGTTATGTAGCGGGTTGGGCTGACACTTGAGGTGCTGTCCGTGTGTATGTGTGAGTGTGTAACGTGATGGTCCGCAGTCTCACCAGGCTTTGTGGTTGGAGGCTACAACCAATTTCCCCTGTGGCCTCTGGGGCTCTGTACCTCACACACACACACACACACACATGCACGCACACACACACATGCACGCACACACAGACTGTACAGATGTTGTAGACAAGTCTTCTGGGTGTTTTCAGTGGGAAATAGCAGGTTTTGTCTTCAGGTTGATGGTGAGCTTCCTTACACACCACAACACTTTCATCCAGTTTTAAAGCTCAAAGCGTGCTGCAGATCCCAGTGTGCCTGAAGATGCTGCAGTGCTAAGTACAGTAACCAGTCTAACCAGCTGTGCAGCATGCTGATCCATGTCACATGATGCCATGCCCACCCAAGCATACACACACCCATTCATAATCCTGAAAAGTTCTCTAAGGATCTATGCATTTAAAATGATGGAAGATATAAACTTAAACAAGACTAAGAGCTAACAGCTACACTAGCAGCTCTGTGAGGCTGTACTTAGACACAGCGGTTCTTTGAGCTGAATGCCAATTTTAGCATGCTAACATGCTCACAAAGACAATGCTAACACGCAGGTATAATGTTTATCATGTTCACCATCTTAGTTTAGCCTTTGCGAAGTCCAGCTGAGACTGATGGGAATATCATTAGTTCTGCAGGTATTTGGTCATAAACCAAAGCACTGGACACATTTAAATGTTGACCTGATGGTGGCACTAGATGAAAAGTCAGAGGATCACCAAAGTTATTACAGTTCATCCTGAGGGGAACATGAATGGTGAACCACATTTCATGACAATCCATCCAATAGCTGTTGAGATATTTGAGTCTGGACCAGAGTGGTGGACAATTGGACCAACTGTCATTGCCATCTGTGGTGTGGCCAGAAATGGGCAGTAGATAACAATGTATTTTTCCTACAGTGGACTTCAATGCTGTTTTTGGAAACATGAATGAAACAATGGAAATTATATTACGTTGATGTTAGATGCTGATATTATTCACAGCAGTGGTTCCCAACTTTAGGACTGTGGGTCCATTCTCAGGGGGTCGCGGGCATTTGGGTCAACAGGACTTAAAAATGTACAGCCAAAAAAAACTTTACTTTGAAATGTGAATTTCCGGAACAGCACATTTATTTTGAAGTACTTTTTCCCACGTCCTTGGTAGTAGCAATGCTACAATATACAACTTTAATGCACTCTCTAAGTTCAATATTTCACTGAGCTTTAAGCAGTTATACTTAAGTTATTTAAATAAAATGAATGTGTGGCCACGTGATGACCTTGAGGCTGGACCAGCGACCACTGACCTACAGGGCAGAAACAAACACACTCAGCCATACCTCTCTTAAAGAGATCAGATGGGAATGATAAAAAAATAGTGACTAACTTTATCATAAGTGTATTTGTGTGTGTGTGTGTGTGTGTGTGTGTGTGTGTGTGTGTGTGTGCGTAAGAAAGAGACAGTACACCCCCACTCTGATTCATCATTGTATATGAGCTTGTCTGCAGTTGGAAAATGCATATGTCTGAGTGTGGGATTCCATGCCTGAGCATGAACAGTACATATAGACACACACTCAGTGTGTGTGTTTGTGGTGTGCAGAGGTATGCGGCTGGCTGCTGGCGGAGTGTCGGTGGCTCTGCGACTTCATAGGGATTCCAGTGAAAGGTTTTAATTAGCCGCTGACTCGGGTCTTGGCAGCCGGTGTGGAGATGCTTATTGAGGACCATAAATCTGCAGCAATGAGTACGGGGCCACACCCCGGGCCCCTGCATCCACACCTCACCTCCCTACACCACAGACCCCCAGTGCCAGCTCTGACAGGGACTTGCTGCACTTTCTCCAGCTTGCACACACTCGCACATACTGCACATACACATGTGCACCTATTCATTTACACAGGGTACATATTAAAAGACTTGTTGCAAGCTGATTATGAAATGACATTGCATCATACTCACTCACTCACTCACTCACCGCTCTCCTCCCTGACTGACTGATTTATCACTCCCAGTTAGCCTGTCTGTCCTCTGGTGGTTCTTATCAGGCATTCCACTGTCTGGAGGTGAAGCCCTGAACCAGGACCAGTCACTTGCTTTCCCTCAGTAAAGCTGTGTGGAATGCTCTGACATACTGTAATTGTAATATGAAATATTTGCATCAGCACATGCTGATTTGCAACTTTAACTTGTAACTTTAAAGGAACACTCTATCGTTCCAGTATCATACAGTTATATGAGATCATTCACATTGTTTGTGATCTGTATTTTATCAGGACCCTTCTTTCCATTGACTTTGTGTGCAATATTTGCCTTACTTTCTATGTGAACACACCTTAAAGGAAAATTCATGTATATTTCAACCAGTTGTATTTGCTATAAATGTGGCTACTGTGATTGTCTGGGTCGTGCTAACTTTGCACTCGCCACCTCTGTTGTAGAGATTCAGGGAAACGAGGATATCTCACTCAAAACAACGTATATCAGGCCTCCTACAGCTGATTTTTACATGAATCATTCCACAGATCATCACAAACGCTTGTCTGTGAGTTGGACCAAAAATGAACACAGAGAGTAGCCGACTGGAATAACTGCATAGGGATCTACGTATATATTTACCTCTCAAGTCTCAAGTCTTCTTCAGGTAGGACCTACTATGTGTCACTCTGAGAATGTTTGGCCAGTTAGGACTGCTTCACATTCTCAGTAACTGAATTGCCATATAGACACAGGGAACCCTAGTCCCCTGGTTCCCTAGTAGTTGTTTAAAGAAGAAGATTCCCAGTTGTGTCAAAGTTAATTTTGTTCCACAAACAATTTTCTTAAATAAATGTCTTAATCCTTCACTTTCTTAATGCTGCCACTAAACATACATGAATGTAGTGTGACTCAAATGTTTTGATGGTCTGTCGGAGGCCTCAGGGTGGGAAGAGGGCATTACTCTGTATTTTCACAGAGTAAGACACATTTCAAGACAAATTATTTCCCAGGCCTCAGCAGGGATCATACAGTACCAGCGGCCTGGGCAGACAGATTACATGCCCAGTGCTGTAGTGAAATGACTTTACTGTAGGCTAATGGTGATGATGCTTTATGGTTAGGGCTGGCAAAGGCAGCCATGTGGCACTTGTTTTTTTTTTGGTTGTTTTTTTCCACGGAAGCTGACGATGAAACTTCACTGTGCATTATTATGACAGCATTTTAGGTGGATTTCTTCGTCCTCCTGCAGACGAGGAAGCTTCATCTGGCAGACTGAGGCACAGAGCCATTAGCATACTTATGAACTTTCACACTGTCTTAATTCTCAAATTAAACACCTGCCTCGTTCTGCCGCCGAGGTGTTTCTGTGCACCAGCTCTCCTCCTCCTTCTTCCCCTCTTTCTCTCTCTCCTCTCTCGGGTTTCTAACTTCTCTTTGTCCTCCCTACCACCTTAACAGCACAGGAAAGCCCATATATTTATCTCTCATGTTTTCTTTCTTTGAGTGATTGAGATCTTTTCTTATAGGTCAACCTATAAATTATTTTTCAGTGATTTGGTCATGCAGTTTTCTAAGGTCCAAAGTAACTATTGCAAGTTCCTAGGGCTCGGCGTGATGTTAGAGCTGCTTATTTTGACTGAACACAAACAAAATATTCAATTTATAAAGATATAAAACACATGGGAAGATATTTAGAGGGTGATTTAAAAAAAAATAATGCAATATGTTTCAAATCAACAAAATGATAATAGTATTCAGGAAATATTCCTGTAAGTGGGGAGACGGCTTTGAAACGGGACTTAGATGAGATAAAATGTACAGAACATTTCATTTATGGTGAATGAGAGGCCAATTCTAAGTCCATTAAACTCAAATATGTAAGCCAAAAACAGAAATAATAAAGGTCCTGAAAGTAGATTTTGACACAAAGGCCATCTTCAAGACAGGACCTCAAGATAAGGTGATGAAGCAGGACCCACCATAAGGCCCTCATCATGTCAGTCCATGTTGTACTGTAGGAGAGAGCATGTTCACTGTGACTTTTACTTATTTATTACTTTTTCCTTTTGTGTTTCATTTTCCTTTTTTCCTTTTTTTTTTAACTCAAGCAGCCCAATCTTTTTCCATTTCTTCTCTCCTTTGGAAGATCTCATTTCTTCCCCACTTTGCTCGGCCATTAGCTCGGCCTTGCCCCCCCCCCGCTAGTGCCACCAGATGCCAGTCAGCTGCCTCCCTCTCCAAGACAAACTACGGTAAATACCTAATAGGCGCTGGAAAGAATTACATTGAAATATCCAATCTGTAGTGATATAAAACAGAGAAAAGGGATGCAAATGTTCAGAACTCAGGTTTTTTAGCATTTAAGGATTGGTATTTTGACTTAATAAATTACTTGAAATGACCAATCATTCAATTTCTGTTGAAGTAATTATTTCATTGTTTCAGCACAAATTTTATAAAAACATGTTTCTTAAGCTCATGAAATAATTTCCAAACCAAACCAAAATGAAAAGAAAAAGCACAGCACAGCTTCTTTGACTTCCAATATAATAGTTGGTCTCTTGCCACTTTTTAAATATCTGATTCTGACTTTGCTGCATGATTTTGATGAATAAGAAAAAAGCTGATTGGCACATTTTTATAACATTTCATCAATATCACAAAAGTTGTCTCATGCTCTTTATGCTGGTTCAATTTCATTGTACACAGGCTGTCAAGAATGTCACACTTCTTTCAGTTCACTTGTCACAGATGTCAAATTTCTCTCCAGCACTACCTCAAACATTTATACCTGCTGTCTGCACCATGTGTATCCCATATCTCTATGGTGACTGCACTGTATTGAAAAATAAAACATGACCAACATAAAGAACAAGAACAATTTGCCAGCCTCTAATGATTTGTCAAAAGACTGCTTTCGCTTTTCTGCCGGAAATATTTTTAAATGTTCAGTCACTCTGTTGATTTCATTCAACCCAGCTGACAGAAAGGCACCATATTCCCATTTTATTCTACTGCTTTACAGTAGCTATAGTCTACATCCCCATCATCCAAGCCTGAACGCATTATCCTTCCCTCTGTCTTTCAACAGTCACTCCTCCACTCTGAGCTGCCACTCTTTTTAATCATCATCTATGCTAATGCTGTCTTACTTTCTCTCCATGGTGTAAAAATCATTACACTTGTCTGTTGTCTATTAGATCCCTGCTAATTAAAGAAAAGGTCACAGAGAGCAGCAGAGATGCCACAGAGAGAAACACTGAACCTCCATGCCATGAGATATACTGCATGGTTTCCTGGGTGTCCCGATCCAGCCTGTGACCTTTGCTGTATATTCTTTATATGGAATTCAGAACAGAGTTAACGTCCCATGATAGCCAAAATGCTGTAGCTAAGGTTTTTAGCCATGCTAGCAGCCAGTGGCAATGTCGGTCTGTCCACCACTTTGGTCCAGACTGAAATATCTCAACAATTATTGGATGGATTGTGATGAAATGTTGTACAGACACTCGTGGTTCCCAGATGATGTAACCTGATGACTTTGGCAATCCCCTGACTTTCCCTCCAATGCCACCAGCAGGTTGACACTTTGGTCCGGACTGAAATGTCTTGACAACTATGGGATTGTCATTAAATTTGGTTCATTCATGTTCCCCTCAGGTTGAATTGTAATAACTTTAGTGATACTCTGACTTTTTCATCTAGCGCCATCATCAGGTCAACATTTTAATGTGTCCAATACTTTGGTTTATGACCAAACACCTGCAGAACTAAAGACATTCCCATCAGCCTCAGCTGTACTGTGTGTTTACGGCTAATTAGCAAATAGGTGGTAAACATCATACCCGATAACATCAGCATCACAGAGCTGCTCCTTGGTAAGACAAAGATGTAAATACTGGCAAAGCTTGAAGTTGTTGGCAGATCCCCCTTGGAAATATACAGCCCTAACATTACTACTGAATGATACTGCAAAAGCTTAAGTTCGTACTTTCAATGACAACATTCTTTTAAGTTAAATGCCAGTGTTTTAAAAATGATTTATTCAACAATGTCTGCACATGGCAACTACAGTATGGTTAAGGTGAGGGGAAAATTGTTATGGCAAATAAGGTGTGGTTAGGGACACACTACTTCCTGCATTAGCACTGAACATTGGCATTGGACATAGATTGTCAATATGAATGTAATCCCCTAGAGATACTGGGCTGAAATATCAGCAACAACATTGAAAAACGCATATGGGTCAAGTACACACACATACTGAACCTTTTAATGCCACAGATGTTCTGCCATCTCCTCCATCCTCTCATTGCTCCTCTCCAGCATTTGACTCACAGTCCATCATTCACAAAATGACTCCCCCGACTCAAACACTGCAGCCCCAGACTCCATAAAATCTGAGACACCTTGCTATACAATATACATGTGTATGTTTTCTGATGGTAGACTACAGAAGATTTTGTTATCACCTTAAATCAGTTCAACAGAGCCTCTTTAAAAAGGACGATATGTTAGAGAATAAAAAATAAACGTCAAGAGGGAGGCATCCTGACAGAGGAATGACAGATTTGGTCTGTATGTGAAAGCCCCACCTAGGACGCCTGGCAGGCAGTAATGCTGTGAGCGAAGGCAAACCTCATAAAAGGAGTGGCGTGCAAGGGAGATGGGCTCCGTCGCCTGCGGGGGACTAATGGCAGCCGAGAGGCAGCAAAGCCTGAAATAAGGAGATACTAAAATTTATGAAAAGAATCAGCCATCCAGCCTGATTACCACTCTCACAGAGGAGGAGGTGAGAGAGTGTGTGTGTGACAGCAAAAAGATTTTAAAGGAGAGGTGAGACACATATTCAGCAATATATCAAAAGCATCAGATAGTTCCCCTCCTCCTCTTTCAGTGGAACAAGAGGTTCTGTGGGGACCTAACTTCACCTTGTGGTCTTAAACTAATACAGTTTTTTTGAAGAAACAGTTTTGAGAAATGTGCTTGTTTCTTGACTTACTTTGGGTCATATGTGAAGAGCTATATCAGTTGCTTCTCTGTGCTTCCAGTTGTGGACGTGTTTAACCTAGCTTAGCACAAAGACTGGAAGCAAGAAGAAACTTCAAGCCTATAGGTCCATTCAAGAAGAAAAAGGACATCTTACCACAACTCCAAAACTGTCTTAAGGATATTTTTACACTCGGTCCAGATGCTTAGGTTCGCACCCAGGATGGTGTCTTGAAAGTCATTACGTCTGCTTTGTTTTCACAAATGTTTGTTTTCCCTCCAAACTGTAAGTAGTATCCATTTTGTGCCACGTATCATTGACAATACCAGACATCACATGTATCACATTGGTGGGCCTCCAGGTTCTGCAAATGTGGAAGATAGACTCTTGTTTCTTATTTTAATGCTACTAATTCAGTCCTGGTCCCACGCAAAAAAATGCTGAAAACCAGTCATGCCAGTGTGTGTGGTGCATGTAATCCAGTTTTGACCATTTTTGGATGTCCTTCAATCCAAATTTGACACACTCATGTTGACAAATCACATTGTTAAACTACCAGCATATGGACCATTTGACCACACCATGGCTTGCTCAAAGAGAACCCCAGATTTGTGGTCAGCCTTAGACCATTTTTTCTGGACCAAACCCAAGTTCAATAACAGCTGACAAACTACCATGTGTACCAAATTCTCAGAGAAAACAGACTTGGGTCCAGAAAAACCTCTCCAGTTGGTCCAAGTGTGAAAATGCAACATGTGAGCTAGCAAGCTAGTCTGCAATAAATTCACTGGTCACTTGTGTTTCTACCAATCCTACCAACGGAGGCAGAATTTCTATGTAACCTGAGGGGGGACCAAAGTCTCAAAGCATGTGCTGTGGCTATTTGCAAATGTAAACATGGCCAGAAGTTTGGAAACATGGTCACATTACACGTCTGTCCTGTGAAAATTAGCTTTGTCCCATTCACTTTAGATCAAGCCCATACGTCTGTTTTGATGTGACCTCCTGGCCTACCCTGGTGGACTCACAGGTTAGAGTTCACCTTTTTTCAACTTTGACCTGTGGATTTACCAATGGAAATAAAAAGGCACTGTTTTTAGAAAAGGGGAAGTCATTGTCCTAGCAGTGTGTCATCACCTGTTCAGTACAATATTACCAGACTACAAACACTGCTCTGCTCGATGTATTACCCACACAGGAAGACCAATTTCCCACCGGGAATCAATAAAGTATTTCTGATTCTGATATAACTGATTCTGTGGCTGAGTGCAGGGAACTTCATTGGACGCCAGGCAAATTCCTCTAGTTTTTGGCTTGTGGGGAAAAATTAGTGACTTCATTCATAAGCAATTTATGATGTGTGATTTTACTTAGATCAGCCACCTTTTAACAGTGTATTTCACTACATTTGAACAGCTCTGTTCATTGGTCTTCATGCGATGAGTAGCTACTCTAAGTTAGGCTAAGTTGGCGTGTAGTTTTTAACTTCATGGAGAGACATAAAAGAAAGGCATCAATGAGTTTGCCTGACTCTGGGTTAGTAACAAACAAACAAAAAAAATCATCTGAAACCAAACTTTACATTCATTGTTTTTATTAAAATGCATAATAATACACCAATACTATATTATGTTTATATATGGGTAACTGTGGAAGCATGTCAACCTGAGAGCAACAGTGAGTTTAATGACAGCACTTCAACATGATCTGACCCGCTCATTTGAAAAGCCATTACGAGCTGTTTGGCTAATCAGTCGATTAGTCCCGAACTATAACACTCTATTTATCAAGTGGCCGGGGCTCCCAGCTCACCTCACGCTTCACTTCCATCTGATCCTGGCGCAGGGATCCGCTGTTTGGCAAGAGAGGGCCTATAAATAAAGAGAGGCCTGCACAAAAGAATGTGTTAATTACTAATTAGAGAGAGAGGGACCAACTCAGTGTTTGCTGGAAAGCTATACTGCATTCATGTGTGTGTGCATGTGTAGGTGGGTGGGTGTGTGTTCAATGCTCGTTCTATTCTAAGCCATACACCGACGGTGCCACCAGGACAAAACACTTCAAATCACATGGAGGAGTCAGGGGGACATTGAAGGATAATTTAAAGGTATAATGAATAAGATTGATGGCACTAATCTATCTGTGGGTGTTAATAGGACTGTTGACTCTATCTGGAACCCACAAATACACAAAAGTACATGTATATTCACACAATGCGCATGCGGACAGGAAAGGCTAATAGGTGGTGCTGTGTCATAATCACCATAAGAGAAAAATGGGTTTTTGATGCGAGAGTGTGAACTGTTAACGGTCAGATATCAGGTATTGCTACTCTATTAGTTTGCAGATGGTTGTCAGTTGGTGGCACATCATGCTGCCGCTGCTGTGGGTCTGTTAGAGTCGAGCATTTTGGTCTAACTATTCTTGGGTCCATTCTGATTGCGTTTTTCCACCAGTCCGTTTCCATTTTCTGTCCAAAGCTTTGGACCCATGAAGGCCTCTACCACGTATATCCATTCCAAACTTTCACAGCAATATGGTCGGCATGTGTTGAGATATCTTGTTGTAGGCCAGTATATTAGACAGATGAACAGATGCAGTCATGACGGTCAAGCGTCTGACTTTGACACCTTAGAGCGATGTTTGCTTCTCCACAAGCAGTGGACATGGTTTCTTTTAATCATGATCACAATTTTTGCCAAATCTTAACTAAGTAATTTTAGTTGCCTTAAGTTAACCACCCCTAAACATAGCATTGCTGGCATCACCGTCACCATCCATAGACCAAACCAGCAGCAGCAAAGATTATACAGTACAGTATTTTATAGTTTATCGTTCGAGTTGGTACTTTTGAAAAGCTCCCCAGCCAGAACTTGGTATCAACAGGTGGGGATACAAACATAACTTTATCCTTTTTTTGCCAAGAATACAACACACTCACCTTCACTTCACCTCCAACCAACTTTTCACACAACCACTGAAAAATACTGAAACTCCTGAATACAGTAAATAAGCCTTGCCACCCAGTTAACGCGGAGGATATTAGTGTCATATAAAAAGTGGGTCTTCTCTTGCTCACTTCCCAACCTGCCATTATAACTGTGCCATGAAAATATTGCCATAGCCGGTCCTCTCCCTTCCCTTCCCTTCATCTAAAAAGAATGTTTTCATAATATGAAATAATAATGCCCTGTTTGCAGCTGCCATCGAAGCTCCATAATGGGGATGCAGGAGTGAAAGAAAAGTGGGTGAATTAAACTTTAAGGAGACGGCAGCGGAAATTTAGCGGTGTCTATTAAAACTCACATTTAAAGGAAATAGGGGGGAGGGGGTGTAAAGAGGAAGAAAACAAAGACAGAGGTTTGAAATAATAGGTTTGCGGGGTTTTCTTCCCTCACTTTGCACTCTCCTGGTTGGCTGACTGGGTGCCAGTTTGGCAAGGCCTCGTCATTAAAGATGGCATATGCAGCCGACGGGTCCCTCAGAGTAATGCGAACTTCTGCAGCCTGTCTCCCAGACTCAACCCCCCTTCACCCCCGCCCTGCCTGCCTTCCTCTCACTGATGTTAAAAGAAATCTTTATTGTCAGTCACATATCCTATTCACTTTGTTCACCTGCACTGACAACCCTGAGCTGTGTGTGAGAGAAAGAGTGTGTACAGGTGAGTGTATGCTATCCATGCGTGTGTGGGTTTCACATGCACGGAAAAAGGTGTGAGGATGCAGTGGTTTTGTATGTTGTTGTGTGTACTGTATGTGTGTGTGTGCCCACTGCTGGAAAGTAGCCTACCCCCGCCCCCCCATTCATCTCCCTCCTCTTCTAGATGTCGGTATCCCTGAGTTTCTAAATGCTCCCTCATTAGCTGAAATCTGTTTGAAACCTCCAAGTGAGAGGCTGGTAACGAAGTGGTGCCGGCTCCATCCCTCTATCTCCCAACGTCTGACAGGTGGGGAGAACAAGGGGTGGGGTTGGGGTTGGGAGGACTGTTTGATTTGAGGATGGGGGGGTGACTGAGGGGAGGAGGAGAAGGAGGAAGCGAGGGAGGAAAGGATGTGGGAGGTGGACCTCGGTGATGTGGAGCGGTGGGTAGTGGGGGGGTGTCACCAGCTTTGCGGAGTCTCTCCACCCCGGAAAGCCTTCATGTGTCTTGCTGCTCCTCAGTGACTGCAGCACCTCGATGGGAGAAGGATGACAAGTCCCAGTAAATTATTTATCTGGCTGAGCCACTGAGTTTGCCCCGCGCTTCATTATACCTGATTGGCTCCTTAATGGGGTGAATCATTTGAAAGCACTGGGCCAGTTGCAGAGATGGCCTCCTGAAGAAGACGGCGAGTTTCTGATCTTTCCCAGTGTAATGGAGAGGAAGAGACCAAAGTCCAGACGCTTTTTCTTTGAAATAAGCGGCAGTGGTATGGTGGCCGGCTGAGTTTTTAATGATGGGGCTCCTTTAGCGGAGTCTCTACTGCAAATGTGCTGGTGACAGTTTAACCAAGAGATAGTGCAGAGATACTTGTCAATTTATTAACTGCACCCATTATGTAAATCATTTCTTTGAGCTGTGTTGCACCACTGTCAACAGTTTAAGGAAATTTCTCCTCTGAATAAATTTGCTTTGAAGAACATCTTCATGCCTTGATTTTAAACTACTTTGCTCTTAAAATGTAGTGTGGAAGCCTTTGAAAGGCAAGTGTCAACAAAATAGCAGCAAAATAATTGCACTAAGTGCGGGGAATCTAAACTCATGGAGGAGTTGTGATTGGCAGCCCGTCAGTTGGAAAACTTTACAGTAATTGCTTTACTCCAGGTGAGGCATTGGGATCTGCTACTTGTTTATGGAGATGGAAGTATCAAAATCCTCCGGGTGACGAGCTAAAAACGCCTGGCATACAATCTGTCGGCTGTCTCGTGACCCCCGACGCCAGGGCTGATAAGAGGCGGTCACGTGCGCCCGAAGAGCTACCTGGGAGTGATAGAGGGAGATTTTAGACTGCGCATCACGCAAGCAAATAGAAACTTTTGCATCTTTTCCTTATCTGCAGCTGTTTTTTTTCTCCACGGGGAGAGATAAGAGTTCATGCTTAGAAGGACTGATTATCTCCTAAAATAAACAAATATGGACAGCCATGTCTATCAAGCCATGACAAAACCTCTACCTCCACCACTCGTTTTATATATTCACTGCACTGACTCTGGGGAAGAGGAGGGGAGTGCATGTTTGGATTAGTTTGGCACCACCAAAGAACTTTAAATTGAATTCCCCCTTTGAAATACACACACTGTGCTGTAGTCAGACATGTCAAATTGCAAAGTGCATCAGCTCATCTTGTTTCATTTAAAAATTATTTGAAAATGAATTAGATCACAGGGTCATAGTCATCTTAATTCCTTCTAAAGTCAGGTGATTCTCATTTGCTTTGGGTTAATATACCCAAGGAAATACAATTATGGAATAATTAAATTTGCATTAATGAGGTATACAATGTCCACCTTTAGAAGAGTTGACTGCATTAAGAGCTTAGTTTTCTATGTGGAAAACAAGTCAAACAGTGCAAACTCAAACAAAACAAGCACTTTTTTTTTCAATTAGTCAATAGAATATAAAGTTGTTGTTTTTTTTTACTTTTAGTTAGTGTGTTTATCTCTATAACTAAGTAGAGAGAGTTAAATGAACAAGTTGTACAAAAGTACATGTCTCCAAGAAGCTGGCTGATTTTCAATTAACCTAATGACATAGAGTGCGATGCTATCTGTTTGCTGCAGTTAGCTCAGGTAGCACAATGGATAAACTGTGCACACAAAACAGATTCAACAAACAATAAGAATTGTGACTGCATTACCTCATGAATCACTGTAACTCTATGACAGTGTATATCTCAGTTAGAGAAAATAGAGGGCTCCTATCAGCTCTTGAAATAACCAAGCGTACCTCCCTTGTCTGGCTCTTGTCAAGGCTGCTGGCAGCTTGACTCACTTTCAGCAGGAGTTCACGGTTAGCGAAATGTGACCCTCCATTTCTTCATCCTCTGTGCTGACCTTTCGCTGGGCCGGCAGGCTAATTTTTTGCTTCAATGGCCAGCAGTCGGGATGTGTCACTTAATTCAACCTGAAATGGATACAGGTATGCATGACACAAGCGATTGAATTGAACTCTCCTCTGGTTGATCTAAGGAGCATATGGGGAGAAAAGGGGGTTTTGATTTAATTTTACAGACACCCTCAGACATGGAAGGGGACATGATACAGTTTGCTGTAAGAACATGAAGCTACTTTTTTTTTATGTTTGGAAACACCTGTATGCGGTATGTGGGTAAGTGATTTCTAAATTAAATTTAAATATACGTACAACCAACACTGACAGGGCCAGCTGGGTCTGAGAACAATATGGCTGGAAAGTTAAAAAACTGAAAATATAGCACCTAGATAAGTAAATGCTGAGTCACTTTTTGATCAACAACCGTAACTACAGCTTGCAGATGGTCATTTTATGCTGAGCGGTACCAAGATTTCATTTAATGTGTGTTTAAAACTGCCCATGATATGCCTGCTGGTAAAAACCTTACAAACTCCATATAGCCATGGTAATGACACCTTTACAACAACAATATAAGATTCCTTTTTAGGTATCAGATTCCAATTAAAGCTGCATTTTTGTTTGTTCATCAGAGTTCTTGTCCATGTCACAGGTTTGTAGGGTAACAAAAACACAATTTAAGGGCCAGTAACATCAAATTTGCACTGTTAACAGAAGGATCTATTGTAGCCTATTAGCTATGTTTCCCCATCCACTTTTATGTATCCCTGCTCTGCTGTGTGATAGTAAGAATACCTCTTTTGAATAAACTCTGTTGTCCAGGTTAGCAACTGAGCTACCTAGCTAGCTAGCTAGCTGGGAGAGCTATTGTGACTGATTGTGATAGCATGTTCCCAGCTGGATAGCATGTTAGCAGTTAGCTCACCAACTGCAGTAGTACACCAACTAGCCCTACAAGTAGAAACTATATCAGCTTCTATCACTACCGAATTAGCTAGGACGTGTGGATGAACTTTGCTGTACCAATGTATGGTGAGATAGAGTAACATTAGCTCAGCAGCATAGCTGCTAACTTTACTCCTTTGTTTTAACCAGAATTTTTTTTTTTTTTTCAAAAATAATACTTAGTCCCTTGTAAGGTAATGGTTGGTTAGGTTACGGGTGAAAGTAATGGCTAGAAAATAAAGATTCACCTTTTCCAGGTACATTGTGTCATCATATAGAGCCTTTTCAGTTTGAACACAAATGCAGCTAACTTGGTGTGTGTGTGTGTGTGTGTGGTCATACAACATGTCATGTCCCATGTCTATGTGTGCAAGTGCTGATCTGGAGTCAAAAGAAGCCCAGTTCAGCGGAAAACCACAGACTTCGCAACCCTGAACGCACCATGACACACTGAAAGACAGCCCCCCTCAATTACATAAATACAGAAATGTTAAAAAACAAAGAAATGTAAAACGAAAAATGCAGAGGGAAAACAATACAGAAATAAATACAGAAATACATGTATAAACTAATAAATAAAATGGAAAATTAAGTGGAAAAGTAAATAAATAGGGGAATTTATATGCAAAGGAAAAATGATACAGAAATAAATACAGACATATCAATTTATGTCACATTTTATCAATTAATTAATGCCTACATTTATTAATTTATTTTTGATGTTGGTAGTTCTGGTCCTCCATATGTAACAAAGTCATCAGAATAATGCGTGAACAACACCAAGTTGGAATAAGTGGAAGTTTTCCCTTCCTCCCGACTTCCACTTCCCCCTGACATTGTGGGAGCTAGCTAGGAAGTTGGATAGGTTAGGGTTCCACAATAGCCATTTGACTCAAAACATTCTTCTATATTGACTTTGTTTTCTCTGACTACACCTCCTCCTTTGTCAGCAAATATAGATTTAATCAGGGAAATCAATAAGGAGTAATTGCTTTTACCTGGATTAACCTCATCATGTCCTTAATGTTTAAGTGTTTTCTTCATTCAGTGAATGTGGTGTTTGACGAGCCACCGGGGGCTTGAGGTTGAGGCTATAACCTGCAACTTCAAACTGCAGCCTGTTAGAACTCTGGAGCATTTCAAGTACTCGATGGAGTCATTGTCTGTAATTAATAGAGGCACTTCCATGAAAACCTTCCTCTACTAATAAGAGTAGATCTTTAAAGCTTGCTATTCGAGTCAGCCTTGTCTGTTTTTGCCAGGATATTCATCTAATGCAATCCTAATGCGGACAAATCTACATTATGTTGCATTACAGCTGTTAGAAGGATCTGAATTCCGTCAAACCTCATTGAAAATCAAACAGCTTTTGATCTTGCAGTGTTCCCTCTTCTTTATTCCCACCATTACAATCAGTTTGACTATGACTTATCATCTCCATAAAGCCACACAGAACGTTACTATGAATGCTGATACTGATACGATGTGAGCCAACACAAACAGACAGTGGAGGGAATGTATTTAGACAGATGACTCTAGACTTTTCTGAAATATGTGTCCTCACAGTAACACAGTGGTGCGTCGCCACCGGGTGAAATGTTACAATCAGACTTCACCCATGAATGAGTGAATTGTCTTGGCGCATGCAAACAGCCCACAATATGACAGGAGGAAGTGATTGTTATTGCTGCTGCTTTCAATCTGGAACGTGAATGAAGCGCAGGCAGAGGATCACCTTCAAAAAAACACTTTGTTTTCTTTGTGAGCGAAGTTTAGTGGTTAGTAAACACAGATCCCCCTTTTTTGTATTTATGGACAAGACTAGCTCTCATAAAGTTTTTTAATGTTGCTTATACTGGAGAAGAAGGATGGTCATTACAGAGAGGAGGGGAAGAGAATATTCCTTTTCTTTAAGATGACATTGCCTGGTCAGGTTTTTAGAGGCTTGTTGGTCATTCATGGAGCAAATTTAACTATTAAGTATCGGCAGATAAAAACTCAATTGCAGCAATAAGTTTTGTTTGAACTTCTTTTCTGCTGCTACGTCTGTTGTGCTCCTCTCTAAGGCCAGTTCCCAGCCTTAGAGAGGAGCACAACCTTTTCCCCTCTCTGTCCCTATCCTCTCTACTGTACACGCTGTTTTAGTTGTTGCTGTTTAAGTTGGACTACATTTTCTTCTGCTGCTGGCAGCTTCAGGCTATGTGCTAGCTTGTTTTATTATTACTAATAATATTTCAAAACACTATCCACAAAAAGTGGATATTGATAATTACTGTGATGTATTGGTGTATACATGTATATGTATTGTTAGCATTTTTTCGCATGGGACTGAGGAGAAAATAAAGTGCATATGTTAGATGATACGTCACATCACACTTCCAACAAGGGGCTGATGCCAACCAGCATCAGCATCAATCATTCTCCAGAAGGACAGACATGTGTTTAGAACGTCTTTGATTGGCTGCTGCTATAGCTCTGCCACTACAGGATTCCATTGTCATTGCTGCAGCATGCCAGGCTGTTCACTGCACACAGGGTCACAGGGACTATTTTTTCAGTAGAACGTAGTTAAATAAAAAGTGATCAGAGTGTTCTGTATATTATCCAGAAGACACGGTTTCTGGAAAGAAGTGTTGCTATTGAATTTTTTGATGCTGTGAGCACTACAGCAAAATCCCATTCACATCCATTGAACTGGGGTTGGGGACAAATAACACCAAAATGATCTGCATGGGTAGATACCACTAGCACTAAGTGAGACCTTTTTTGTTGTTATTTAAGTCAACTAACCTGTCAAAGATAATATAAATGAGATCCTGTCTTATTTTTGTTACCTTATGTAGCAGTTCGTAACAAGCTGGTTAAAAGTCTGACCCAGTCCATGATCATCAGCATGCATTCATGTATTCTCTTTCTGACACGACACGACTGTACCCTGGTATGAAAGAAGCTTCTAGTGACTGTGATGTCCATGATACATTTACATGATAAAGCTGAACCTTAGGTGAAAAAAAGGTGGACAAAGTTTGGTGGGTTCAGCCTTCATCCCTGATGTTCAGTGTGCTGCAACGTATCTATAGAGAGGAAGACTTAATAATGTGGCAGAGCCGTCCTCTGTGGGATTTGTCAAGGAACTTTCTTTGATTGTCTCTCCTTTCTTCTTTCTCTTTACGTCTTCTTCCTCTTCTTCTTTCCTCTGTCTTCCCTCTCCTCCTCTGCACCTTCAAGCGCTCTGTCATCCCTCCCTCTTGTCCCTCATCAGCAGTGCACCATACCCCACCTCACCCCACCCACCCAGCTCCCATGACAGGGGTGGGGTGAGGTGTGTGTGTGTGTGGGGGGGGGGGGTTGTGTTGCGGTCGCCCTGTTTATGCAATCCCCCTTGTTTTGAAGTGACAGGCCGGGGATAGATATGCAATATTAAAGAGAGGCCTTATGAATTTTTGACATCTAATTAGTTGCTTCCCCGTTAACATATCGTGGCTCGCGGGGGCATGGAGCGCTCCACCGGGGCCCCTCTGAAGTGCAGGGTAGAAAAAAAGGGGCCCGCTGCCACCTCTAATGTATTCCCCTCTAATGTAAGTAGTAATCATAGCACTAAGGTTAATTAATGGCCCTCCGAAGCCCTGCTTTCCACAGAATATCAGGCCTGTGGTATCACCGCAGCACCAATTAGAGGCTTTTTTCTGCTCCTGCTTCAAATGTTAATGGCCACTGTTTCAGGGCCGCAGAGCGACAGGGAAGAGGTAAAGCGCTGAGGTGATTGTCGTAACACTTTATGGATGTTACACAGGCCAGCAGAGTGTGTCTGCACTGTGGCACACAGCCACGCAAAAGCACAGATAGTCACACACAGTATCAAGGTGTACACATGGCTTTAAAACTACATTATCAAAAGTAAAAATGAAAAAAAGGCCTCAGTCAAATATTGTGTTTCAGAGGTCTTGACGTGTTTTAAAGTACACGTTCTGCTGCCATGTTGCACAAAATGACCATAATTTATTTGTCGGGGGTTGACGAGGTTGTTGATCAATACCATTGACTCAGCAATTATGTGTCCAGCTGCTAGCTCTGTGGGACCCAAATGTATTTACCTTACGTACAGTATTTGGGTGCCCCTTTTTTTGTCTGTCAATCAAACATGATGGAACAAAGCTGACAATGCCCACAAAGAGCCATATATTGATGAATCTGGAAAATACAAACCCAGCGTATAAAATAAATGTTTAGAATACAAGCAGCAGTTTAAAGGGCTACTCAGGCAATTTAGCACTTCATGTCCATGAAGTTGGGGGACTCCCAAGAGACAGATTTAAAAAGGGATGGTCAAACTCGAAGAAGCAGAGGCAGAGATATCCAGACTTTTAGTCTCTAGTAAGAACTGAAAGACAGGGTTCGTACAAAGTCTTGAAAGTTTGGAAAATGCATAATTTTAAACATTAAACATAATTTTAAACGTGGTTAGGAATATGCTTGAATTTGAATATACTCCTTTAAAAAATGTTTGATTTTCAACTTAATAAAGGAAAGTTTTTTCTTGTGTTCACTCATGATTCATAGCTAGATAAGTCCTCTGAACAGCTGATAAAATAAACAAAGTGACAATATATATTGATTGCTGTGGGTATAAAGGAATTCTGTAAACTTTATTTTTCGCAGCTGCACTTATAGTAACAATTTAGATGTGATGATAAAGTCTGGACATTTTTAGTTTAGGTGCCTTGAAAGTGCTTGAAAAGTGCTTGAATTTTACTCTTTAAAAGCTGTATGAACCCTGGAAAGAGCTCCCTCAGAAACACAGAAGACAAATGAAAGAGGGTCTGTCTGGGAAATCCATCGTCATGGATGTTACATAAAATCCTCCTCTCTGCATGATGGAGGTTCTCCTTCTCAGTATCACCCTCAGTGCTGCTACTGCTGACTGGTAGTACCGCAACAATAGGAGGTCATGATCTCCATTTGTCAATATACAGCCCCTGGTGAGTGATGGCAACTTCTTTAAATCAAACATGACCAGCAATGACTGATGCCATACATAAGGTAGATACATGTGTGTCCTGTTGCAGGGCTAGCCAGCTGAGCTTTCTGATGTAATCCATTCTAAGTTGTCATTAGTTAAAGCTCCATTAATTGAGGTTTTGGCCACTTGTTGGTAGTAGAACAAGCTGCAAACACAACATCTGACATTTCATGAAGTATCTTCATAAGCCACTTCTGGCTTCTAACCTCTCCTGCACAGTGATAGAAAAATGGCCACAGGTGTGCCCCGGTAGCTCGGTTGGTAGAACGTGTACCATATCAAGGCTGAGCCTGGGCCCTTTACTGCATGTCACCCCTCTCTCTCCCCTGCATTTCCTCTCTCTCTACTGTCACTGTCAAATAAAGCAGAAAAAAAAGGCCACAAAAGCGGTGATGTGCATGAATGAGACCGGCGCAGCTGAACAGATTGGCCTTTAGCTTCTGATTGGTTAGGCCAAAAGCAAACAAAATAAATCCCCCTCTTCCAAACAACTGAGAAATCAGCAAACACTGTCATACTGAATTAAGTGAGAAGATAATGGCGGTCCAGTCTGATTATCAGGCTTGTTTCACCTGATGAATGGAAGTCCAATATTCCCTCTCTTTTAGCTCTGTTTTTGGTCTCCACCACCTCCTGAGGGAAATATCTGTCTCTTTAGCTGCTAAATGCTCCACTATGTTCACCAGCTAGTCTCTAACTGTGTCTGTCTGCTGTTTGCTGCTGAGCAGGTAGTGGACAGTGGCTTTATTAGAGCTTTAAAACTGGAAACAGCTGCTGCTGCTAAAAACCAAGGTGATGAGAGCGGTTTCTTTTCAGGCCTGAAAAGAAAACAATGAGCTAAAAGAGGCTGAAAAGCTCAATGGAACTGAGAGGATCTGGAGACTTGGGTTAGCCACTATGAGCGACCCTTTTCACATTACACATAGTCATTTGATCCATTGTGTTCATTTCAAACCTATTGATTAGTGGAGCTTTAAAACTCTTTCTTGGTGCATTGTTTTTCTGAGAAATCTGCTTTCTTAATCAGACAATACACCAACCCACTGTTACTGCATTTAAGCTATCAGTTTTATTTTGGGCAGAAAGTTGTCTTAAAAGCCTGGGTACATAAGCACACACACACAAACACACACACACACGTGAGTGTGTTTATACAGAGCAAACAGAGGTGCTGTAGAGGAAAGCAGTGGTAATATGCTCAGGGATTATGCTCAGGTGTTTTGGGGGAATAACACTCTCCCCTCAACAACTAACTCAGAGTGCCCATGAGCAAGGCCTTAAACCTCCAGCAGCCCTGCTGCTCACTCACCACCAGTAGCAGACTGTGGTTGCACTGGGCAGCTCCCAGTATGAATGTATGAAGTGTTTCTGGAAAACTGCACAGAGCTCTGTCAACTTCCCCCGGGTAAATAAAGGTTACAAGAAGAGTACACACACTCACACTCACACACACACACACTCACAGTCACACACTGTCACTCACAGCTCAGCTCACAGTCCACATAATGATGAAGTGACCAAAGGAAAGAGTGTGTTGTTGTGTATGTGGAGCCTCGGCACCACTTTGAACTGGAGATGTCAGTGACTCCCTCGCCCCGTCGTCTTCTTCGTCTCCTTCTCTCAGATGCTCTCCCTCTGTCTCTCTACTCTATATGCCTGTATGTCTCTCGCCCGCTGTCCTTTGTTCATATTTGATTCCCATAGGTCCTGCTGAAGTACAATAGGTCTGGGAGGGCGGCCACCACCACAGCACTGGCTTCTCTTTAACAGTCAAACATATGTAAAGACAGTGTGTGTGTGTGTGTGTGTGTGTGTGTGAGACAGGAGGTTGTGATTTTTTGATAAAATTGCAAACTCTGCCTGAGTTAGATATTTTTATCTTTTAATGCTCCACTGTAATCTTTGGACTATATACTGGATACTGGATGGAGAAAGCATACTGTACTGCACAAAATAGTGAAGTTGAGAAAAATATGTCTTTTTA
This sequence comes from Macquaria ambigua, assembly GCA_008360985.2. Lineage (NCBI taxonomy): Eukaryota > Metazoa > Chordata > Actinopteri > Centrarchiformes > Percichthyidae > Macquaria > Macquaria ambigua. Next base: position 124,167 of record VMKM01001274.1, on the reverse strand, counting down.
AGATGATTATTTTACCCCCCAAAATAATTGGCATAGACCATACATAAAAGTCATAAAAGTCAACTAAACATGGTACGGCCTGAAACAAAGTAAAGGCCCAGTTCATTTCTTATGGGGTGCGAGTAAATCACCTCTCAAAGCATGGCGGGCTAGCACATAAGGGACTGACTGGCAACACGAAAGGGGTTGAGAGATGAAACATGTTACCTTTATATTCTTTAAGTGCAAAATCTGCCAGGAAGCTCTGTGATTTACTTAAAAATTTGCTAACGAGCAAGCTGCTTGCTAGCTTGTAAGTGCTGATGTGTCCAGGCGAGAAGTGACGCAGTCCATGTGTTGTGATTTTGTTCACTTACGGTGGGACTTCACCTACTCTGCATCCGTCAGTCTTAATGCAAGGGGAAAATACAGCAGCTTTCTTTTCTAGGGTTCTAGAACCTGCAGATTGCCAAGGCTGCAATACCATGCCAGAGTGTAGCATGGCTTGGCTTGTTTTTAGCTCCATTTTGTAGTTACAGCTAATTATCCATGCTGTTTTCATGGGCATTATACACCTCAGTGGCATTATAATGTTTTTATATGGTACAACAATGTCATGAAGTCATAATCTTGTCTTAACTCAGTTATGAGTTTAGTTTTCACCAAATGCAGTTACTGCTGTTGGGCAGCACAGTTGTAAGACATCACCTGAACCCTACCACCAACAAAGCCAGACCAATGACCATCCTGTCTCGCTGATACCCTCCCCCCACACACACACTATCCCAGACAACTCCTCACCGTGATCAATTAACTGATTATTCCTTGCGTTGGCTGGTGATTGGCTAATCAGTAAGGCTATTAATCACCTTCTATCTGTGCTGATCAGGAGATGCCTATCCTGTGCTCTTATACATCACACACCCTAAAACAGGTGTGGTTCAGGAAGGAATGACGCGCGCGCGCACACACACACACACACACACACACACACACAGTGAAGTTCAGCTCAAGAGAGCTCTTTTGGCATAAATGCAAGTGAACCACTATTGCAATAGCTCTATTTCTATTTAAGTCTTTGCATCATTTTAGTTTCTTGCATTTGCTGCATAATGTTAAAGTACATCACAGAGAGACGCGCCCAAACAGCACAGCTTCAGGTGGGAAAAAGCTGGAAGTTGGTCATGGTTGTTCATTTCTAAAACCCGTAATTACCAAATGATGTAGATCGGAAGAGGTATGTGACCTGCCCCTATATTTACATACTCATTTGCTGATTTTAAAACTAACATTAGACTAATGTCAACATTTTCACCTTAATCGAAAAATAAAGGCTCTTTTAAAGTTTATTTAGTATTTATTCAGGTATTTGGTCAGTGTTAAGGGACCGTGTTATAATAAAAACTACCGTAACACATTACGTTCTCATTACTTTATCCATTAATTATCCCTTTAAAATCCCATTGAAAATACCTTGACTATTAATGGGTAAATGAATGAAATTATAAGGTATAAAATCTTTATACAAAGAGTTGAAACTGGTTCAGTGGGTTAAATGAGTTCTTCACATCCTCTGGCTTTATTATCACAGATTTACAGCATAATAAGTTGTTAATCACTGGATGTATTGATAAGAATGTCAATCAGAGGTCCCTACATCACACTGTCAGTGTTACATCATGTTACATACAGGGATGAGGAGCGGAGGAGCTGCATTGTGATCTCCAATCACCGCCTGTTTCCTGAACACTCACCTCATCCGATGCACTTGCTTCTCTCTGCCATAATATTCTTTTTTGTTATTCCCTCTCTTTTTTTCAATTAGAGTCAATTGACCTGACAGAATTGCCGGCAATTAAGTGATTTTTGTAATGGTCCTGGGCTAATTTGCCTTGGCTTGTCAGCTTTATTTTATGTCGCCAACCCCCCACCTCGCTTACTCTCTCTGGCACATAATAGCTTATAATTTCAAAATCTTTACCCTCCGCTTCCTTCTCAATAAATCGCAATTACAGGAAGTTGTTAGAGATGCCTAAACTCCCCACCCCCGCCGCTTTTCTTTGTGCCGTCAGAGATATTTTTATATTTTTTATGCAATTGACAGAGCGGCAGAGAGAAGCAGAGGAAATCTATTTGTTTGCAGAGCCTTAATGTAATCGCGCTTCATGTGTGTACACTGAGACCAACTCTCCTGGGCTCCAGCACACAGAGAAGTTTACTCTCTCCACATTGCTCATTAAGAATATGATTTTCTGGCAGCTGGTCTTTGGACGGAATATCTTTTATTTCCTCCCGAACGGAGGATTTTAAAGGTGTTTTATTTCCCCGAGAGCTGCGTCGATGGATCCTCTTGAAGGTTCTAGGTTGCACAAACACGTCAAGACCAAAAATCCTGATGAAAGGGAGAGGTCAGCTGATGTTTATTAGTGTTTTGGAGTCTTGGCAGCAGGGGTTGGAGAGGGAGTTCGCTGCCCCCCCCCCACTCCCTCCACCCCCCATCCCACTTCGCTCCTGTTTCCTCTCATCCGTCAAGCTCAAACCCGACCGCCACGCTTCGAGTCTCCTCATAAAATATGCAAATGAACTCCAAATGAAATACCTTTTTCCTCGGTCTCTCCGAGCTTGAAGGCCTTCCATCAGTTCAGTGAGCCCCCCACCACACACACCCCCACACCCCAACACTAATCATCTCTGTATGTAATAACTCCAGAGGCAAGCATCTGCTTGCCTCCATAACACTCCACTGATCTCCTCTCCACCCATTCCACATTCCCTCCCCCCTTCCCCATCACAATCTACGCATATTAGGTCATAATGACTTAGCGGTTAAAAGCAAATAGATGCCAGGGGACATACAGATGCCCCCCCTCCCCACCACGCCCACATTTCTTCTCATACACACACACTACCTCCATCACACACATACACACACACACACACACATACACATACTCTGATGCCCAACTCTGGCTACTCAAGATAAATGGTGCGGAGTGAGAGAAGAACTGAGCTCTATCAATCACATTCAGTGCCGGGACGTTTGTTATCAGAAAGTGTGCCTGCTCCCCCTCATTCAAAGCCCGTGGGAGTTGGGGGGGTTGGTGAGATTGGGGAGGGGGTAAAAGTTTGTTAACGCCTTAGCAAACGCTGTTGACAGCAGCGGTGTACATAGCAGGCAGTAGAGGAAGTAAAAGAGGGGGGGCTGGCTAACAAGAAGCAAATGACAATGGGCTTTAACCAATTAGCACCCTCACACACACTTGGATATTAGCTGGTATGTGTGTGTGTGTGTGTGTGTGTGTGTGTGTGTGTGTGTGAATTAAACCTCAGGTGGAATCACTGCACCGTCACGCTAACACTCACCTAACTTTCTCCATCTCAAAGTTAGAGCCTTAATGTTATCTTAGTTTAGCGCAGTAGCAGCAGAGGCGGCTGATCGATGGATATTTTGCCGCTTGATAACTCAATTTCCTCACGCAATCTCATTTCAGTAAGCATAAGTATACCGATACTGGGCCCTAATGGCTGTGCGTGCTGTGCTTAACACAGTTTGAAATGAATAACCCTGCTAACAGTCTCATAGCCATTACAAGCAGGACTTAAATGATCATTTGGGAGGATGAAACCACTGATAGCGTTTTTGAAATTATCCTAATATCATTTTCAGTTTGCCTAAATCATTCTAATGAGATGTGCCACTTAGCGACCATGTTGGAGCTGAAAAAAGGCCCTGTGTCTCAGCTGTGTCAAACGCCCTGGATGTAAACGACTGCAGAAATATGTCCTCCCACTGCTAGAATAAGTGGAGTTGGTCTCAGTGTGTGTGTGTATGTGTGTGTGTGTGAACAACTCCATCCAGCTCTATTTGTGTCGCGCAGCAATTCCTCAAAGCAGCAGATCATTTTGTTGTTGTTGTTGGTGATTGAAGCATTTTATTTTCTAAGGATACAAGCGCACACACACACACTCATGCACACACTCACAAATGGGCTCAGGAGAGAAAGGGAGACGGATACATACATTCAGTTGGATCAACAAATAAATTATTCAGAGCGATATGACAGCAGATGTTTGGGAGGCCGTGATTCAGCGGTGGTCTCCGCTGCAACTTTTGATCAGAAATTCAAAAACAGGCCCTGCGTGGCCGACAGACGGCTGGATGGGAGTCTGCGCTCCGGCTCTCATCTCCCCCCCTCTGCCATCTTCTCATCCCAGATATTTCTGAGGCCATTTGTTTAGGAGAGACGCTTTGTGGAGAGGCTGCAGACCACAGCCACATGATGTTAACTTCTTCATCGCGGCTTTGAGGAGAAACAGTCATGGATCATATCGAGGAGAAACAGAGATTTTGTTAGATTAACATTAAGTAATGAGGCCGATTCATTCTTCTCTTTGATGAGGATATAACAAGACAAAAAGGATACACAATTCTGCTTGTAACAGAGACAGAATAGAGGCTAAAACACAGCTTAAATCAGGTTCAGCCTCATGAATATTAATGAGGCAAATTAATAGTATACATCTAATTTCAGTTCTATGAACATTGAGTTGTGTGTAGCGTCCTTAGTGGCAAAGATCCCCCTTTTATGGATTAAAAGTTTATTTAAAAAAACCCAAAACACTTTACACTCTATTTGCACATTCATAGTCATGATTATGTGGTGAACGTATTCAAGTTTGACATAGTTTAAGTAGACAAAGGCAGTCATGGAAGCAAAGTAGTCATTTTAACCCAAACCGTGATCTTCCCCTAAACTTAACCACAGCATTGTCACATCACAAAACAGCTGTATTCTTCAACAGTGACTTGTAACAGTTTAGAAGGAACAGACACATGATGTGGTCCTGCTGAGAGGGGCGTCACATCACAAAACACTTGTATGGGTCATTCCAGCAGGCTTTGTCGTTTAAATTGGAGGACTTGTTCAAAAAGACTAGTGTACAGCAATACAAGCCAACATGCGAAACATTACATACTAAGCATTTGCATATTAACATGTTAACTGGGAGTATGTTACCATGCTAAGATTAGCGTGTTAATGTGCTAAATGCTACATGCTAAGCGTCAGCACCCAATTGTTCTTAACGTGCATGTCAACAACTAGCTCTAGCATGCTGACGTTAGCATGTTATGGTCCTAATATTGGAGAGTTGAGCCAGATACGGCAATGTAGAGTTGAGTCTGACAAGAGTCTAAAATGTTGAAATGTTGTGAAAAACCACCTCACAATGTCAAGCTCTGAAGGGAGGTTTGACCCAAGCTGCACTGATCCTGGTGTCATGTGTGTTAAATTGATAAGTTATCAATATTTAAGTTAGAAAGCGTACTATGCTGTATCACAACAACTAAGCTGGAGTGTAAAAAGAAAGCAAAATGTAGTTTTATTTATTAAATGTATTTTACTTGAAAGACAATCGAAGCAACGGCATCATTTGTCACTGTCTCTTTAAAGCCTCATTTCCTTTTTTGTGGCAGTGAAAGTGTGTGTGTGTGTGTGTGTGTGTGTGTGTGTGTGTGTGAGATTGGGGGTGGGGGGGTTACAATGGGATTTAGTCATACTTAACTCGCAATTGAGGGTCCCCCTACACCACTTCCTTCACCCAGACACCTTTTTCATACACGAGTGAACCATTCATATTCCATCTGTTCCAGCTCTCACTCTTTGGGGAGGCTGTCAATCTCTGAGACTCATGTGATGTGAATGGAGGTGGGGAGTGAAGGGGGTGGGAGGGTGGGGGTGGGGTGGGGGTGGGGGGCCGGGGGACAGACAAAGAGAGAGAGCGAGAGAGAGGAGTTGTGGAAGTGGAAATAGAGCGAGTGGAGAAAGAGAGAGAGGATGCTCAGCACCGGCGCTGAACTCCTGGGACCTTTCAGAAAAGCTCATCGCACATCAGTGTCCTGCCGAGCTGCCGCCACGCAAGAGAGGACGAGCGAGGCAGTGGAAGACAGGGGATGAAGAGAGAGTGAGTGAGTGAGTGAGTGAGTGAGTCAGGGAGGGGGGACGAGTAAAAACGGAAGAAAAGGAGGCGTAAAAGAAAACTGAGATTGTGATCGATGTTGGAGAACATTTCAAATGGAATGGAAAGAGAGAGGGGAGCTGAAGACCACTTTGACGTGGTGGGAACTTCATCACTGCAGCTGAGGGACAAACAGCACAGAGTCTCACTGTATATAACAGGAAGAAAAGGGTATTGTTGAGTTCAAATTGAAGAAAATAGGCTAATTGACTCATTTTTTTAGTCATTTACAACAATCACATGAAAAGTCCATCAATACTTTCACTTCCCTGCCCTGTCTCAAGCCCATCGGTTCTTAATGAAGATGTAAATCTTTAAAAACAGCTCACAAATATATAGTTTCAAGTTTAAAAAGGCTCAGTAATTTCCTCAAGCAGCTGCACTGTAGTTTTTATCAAACAAACAGGAGGAAATAGTGCATTTGTTGGGGACTATTTTCAGCAGCGGATGAATCCACATGTGGTGCTCTAGTGAGTATTTGGGGCAGCAGGATGGTGCATGTGGGATTGAGTTCAAATAAACTACAGTGTGTGTGTTCATGGTGATGTGTTTTTATAGATTTTGGACAATTTCCAAATTGATCAATATATTTTCAATATGCTAAACATATATATAAAATGTATGTTTTTTTTGTTTTTTTAATCTTATCACAAGGTCCACTGTCAACAACATATTGTGGCTTTCATCAGTGCATAGAGTTTGCTCAGTTGTCATAGAGAAGTTATGTGTTGACGTTTAAACATATTTAATTGTTTCTTTTATTGGGAGTTCTGATCACAGAGTGTCAGTCACAATTTACTCTTCTTTAATTTTTGATTCCTACGCACTGTACCGCTTCATCACTGACAGAGACACAGATCGAATATGAGGACGAGGGAGAAGTGCAGGGAGAGCAGGCAGGAGGAGGAGGAGGAGGAGGATGTCGGAGGGGGGGTTCTGCATGGCTGGGAGGCAGCACGGAGGCGACACATCTGTCGCAGTATTAACTTTCTGCTCTGTGGGGCCTGGGTGTCAATGCTAGCCGCTGGGGCCCGACTCCAGTCATCCTGGAGCTCAGATGGAGGAACAAAGCCACCCAAAAAACAGCCCTGCACAGAGCCCAACCTCTGCTCTCTACAGTGGGAGATGAGTCCCCGCCTCCCCAAAAACACGCATCCTGCTTCACTAACTAACTGTACTGTACCAATCAACTCCAGTCCTCCCACAGAATCTCATCCATACATCAGGTGTCGGGATTGTTGCACAATTTCAATGTTATTACTTCTCAAGTATCTCAACTAACTAGTTCCAGGAGCTGTGATTGTCTGAAATGAGACACACTTTTTTCTAAGGATTTCACGTTAGGAATGTAACAAAAGCGCAGTAATATATTACTGTAAAAAGGATCAGGGCAGTACTTTTTGCAAAGTAAGTCAGAAAGTAAAATTTCTGACTTCTGAGGGTAGACTATACCTTGCTGTAAATTTAAGACCACTTTAAGAACTAAAATGAAGACTAAAGTACTGAAAAACCAAACTATTTCTGACATACCAAAGCTAATATGAGTTGTTTTGCTATTAATGGGAAGTAGCTTGACAGTTCCTTATGCATTCCCAAATTGTCTATCATCCAATTCAAAAAAGTCTGCTCACAATCTAGGGTTTATATTTGACTCTGACCTAGCATTTGACTACCAAGTATCCAGCAATACAATACTTGAAATGTTCAATGTATGTCCATGCCTTTATTTCCTCTGGTTTGGATTACTGTAACTCTCTTTACTCTGGTCTCTGCCATAAGTCAGTTGCTCGTCTCCAGCACATGTAAATAGCCACCGCTAGGCCTTAGCTAGACTCTAGGAAATTGAATTACATCACCCCCATTTTAGATTCTTTCTTCTTAAGAATATAAGCATAAACAAAGAAACCTCTCATTAAAAGGTGAAACAAGATCATCTCTTATAGCTGGAGTCAAGCCATTTCAATAATGTGAGGCTTTACATTTAGATATTTAAAGACAATTAGAGATTACTTGGAGAAAACAGTAACCTCAGTAATAAGTGCATTGCTTTGACTGTAGAATAGATTTGGATTGTTTAATGATTTGTTCATTAAACACACCTTTTACTTGAGCCTCTACTTAAACACACACACACACACACACACACACACACACACACACACACACACACAAACATAAAGCTGATCCCATGGTCCACTAAATAGGCATTTATTACCCATTGCTCTAATCCCAGTCTCTTGTGAGCAGCATCTGAGCACCTAATCTCTAATGTCATTATGGTCACTTTGTCCAGGCAACGGCCCTTAGTGCCTCAAATCAATAGAGCCTGTTTAGGCCTCGATCTCAGAGGTGCTTTCCAGCCAGACCGGGGATTTGTTTTCCACAGTCTCCAGGGCTGAGAGGGTCTGGAATGGCCAAACTGACCCTGGAGCCCTGTGGCCCTCAACTGGCAAAAAGCCTCCTGCACTGGAGGTCCTAGACGAGTGCCCTGAGGGACGCCTGGGTCACCAAGCTGCTGCTTCTAGCACTGAGCTCCAGCTGCTGAGGTTGTTGTTTTTGTTGCGCCTGCTGCCGCTGTTGTTGTTGTTGTTGAGCGGAGTGGCGTCTCTCCCTCCACCTCTGTCTCCATTTCTCCCTCCCTCCCTCCCTCCCTCCCTATCTATCTCCGGCCTGCAGGGCATAAAGAAGCCCCATGAATTAATGAAGATGAGCGAGGTAATTAAACGTGGTGGTGATGGCGACACAGATCCTGGGAGGGTTTCAGAGGGACAGGAGGTCCACACGGGGCCTCGGCCTGCCTCACTGCTATTACCCTCCTCCCTTCCTCAATCCCCCTGGTCCCCAGGTTGCATGGCACACAGATATGGCTTGATTGGCCTGCTGGGCACAGGGAGGATGAGGGTTGGTGAAGTTGGCACCCAGGGGAGGTGGAGGGAGAGGCAGGATGGAGGGGGGTAGATTGAGCTCAGGCCTCACCTGTGGCCCCGGAGCCCCTCCCTGGATCCCTCCCCTGGCAGCCAGGTCACGCTGCGTGGTCCAAACACCCCCTGCCTGGGGAGGAGAGGAGGAAAACAACAGCATGGAGGGAAGGGAGGTGTAGAGGGAAGGATGGAGGGGATAAGGGAGGTAGGACAAGAACCATAGGGGCACTTCCAGGGATTATGGCCCCACGCTGGCCCACTGGGGCGCAGCCTTGATGGACGTCTGACTGGCAAGCACTTGCCCTTTTATAAGATGTGATGTTTGCCGACCACCTCGACACCACACAGCCGAGCAGCTGGAGGAGGCCAGCAGACTGCAGTCCTGACTGGTCACTTATCAGGGTCTTATCGTGCCAGGGCTTTTTTTTACTTTCCTTTTTTTATCTACTACCAACTCTGCACTACTTCAGACTTATTTAGACAGTTAATAAGACATTATGAAAATAACTGTATTCCTTTTTCCATTTTAGAGGCCAAACACAAGACAAGATTTAGGATGGAACTGTATAATGAAAACTGGCCTGACCATTAACAAATGCAAAACAATATACATACATCCAGTCCAGCTTTAACTAGCTGAAATGTGAGTTAAAGGGTAATTCATAGTTTTGAGTATCATTTCATTACCATTAGTCGTGATAACATTGGACTCATCTAATTTATTACTACAATCTGGGAATGCAACGTCGCTAAAAGGAAGTGTATGGGGAAAGAAACAAGAGCGGATCAAACAGGTTTTAAACAACCCCAGGTTACCCAAACGTGTTGGACCCACTTTATCACAATTGTGCTAGCAATGAGCAATAAGGGATTGCTACCAAACTTTTGGGTACACTCACATTCAATTTTACCTCCAGATTAAGTGGTTTAGGTAATCTGACTAATCTTATTTTAGTGTGGTTCCAGACCTCTGAATCACCACTCACATATCTGATTTATCATCTCTGTTACATGATTCAAGTAAGTCTGGTGTTGTGCCAACTGACAACTATTTCTGGGGGTTAGAGAAACAATTGACTAACCAGAACTTTGCAGGCGGGATTAAGAATGGGGAGACCATCTTTCTACATACTGTTGCTAGCTAGCTAGCTACATCCATGAAACATAACAACAAAAACATGGCCACAAAAATGGAAACAAGCATGGATGAGATCAATGTCAATTTACAGAAATAACTAACTCTTAAATTGGCATATTTCAATCATTGTGAAAAACGATAAACTAACTACTCCTAGCAACTACTACTGTGTCAACCAACAATTATGTCAGAAAGACACTCTTCACTGATTGGTTATGGCTAAACAAAGCAAATAATTCTTTGTGGGTTAGTCAGTATGAGCAGCCCCTTTCACATTACATGTACAGTATTCATTTGACCCAGTGTTGACATAGAAATATTGATTAGCGCAATAATAGCTTCAAATAATATGTGGTTTTATCATTCACCTTACATTTATTGAGTTAAGAGGCCAACTTGAAGCTGTTGGTCAGTAGGCCTACAGAGGCAAACTTCTAATTCAGTAAGTTCAGATCTGTTCATCTGTGGTTCTGTTTTTATTATTATTACACATTCCTAACATATTGATTCATTATTTTTTAAACGTTCTCTATGAAATATCGAAGGTGAACTATAAATGTTCTGGCAGTATGTAAAAGCCAAAATTTGAAATAGACAGTACAATTATTTGACTTAATCATGGATTATTTATCTCACCAAAGTACAGTATGTAATACACTACATTTTTATGAGCGAAATGTTCATGTTATTTATAAAGAAGGTGAAATGAACAGATGGATTTCATGATGAATCCCAAGGTGAGGCCTGGAGGTGCTGCTCTGGTGCCTCTCCGACTCACAGCAGTAAAGGACTCAGTGGACGCCAGAAGCAGTTTACCATTAGATCTGATCCAGCACCATCACCCAGGAGAGCTTCCCAAACCTCCTCTATGTTTATTTGTTATCAGAGCCCTCACCAGACTAATTGGACAGGCCTTAACTTTGGTCTTGAGTCATGTTCCTGCCCCAGGGGTGGCAGGACAACCTCCACTTACCCCCCGTCAGGCCTCCCCATTTCTCAGCCCACGCCAAAACACGTGTCCTCCCAATGGCTTCTGGGAATTTGATGCCGTAAGCCGGCAGGTAGGATGTTTTGTTCAGCCACGAGTTAACATTGCACGCACACACACCCATCTGCCCATCACCCCCCACTCCTTCGTGTCCCAAGATGCTGTTTGTCGTCAGCGACCCTGAAGTTTGTTATGTAAACAAAAATTTGCCCTAATTAACGGGAGGGAAGTGTTGTCTTGGGAACAGGAGGGGAGGGGCGGGTTGGAGCCAGGTGGCCTTTTGTCACTCCTGCAGCCTGCCTGCATTATTTCATTTAACTACATATATCATTTTTGCCTGCATATGTGAATAAACCACATACACTCTGTAAACAATGAAACTGTATCAGCGACTTTCCATACACAAGGATCAAACAAAGGCTGAGTATGACTAAGGAGCGGCAAGAAGGGAGTGATTCTAATAAAAGTGAAGAAAAATAGAGAGGAGGAAGAAGACAAAGAAAGAAAAACAGACAATGGCTGAGGTCCCAGCGGGGAGAGGAGGAATACCCCCTTCATCAACGAGGGAGTGCAGAAATGCACTGATTACAGAATGGTGGGGGGGTAGGAGAACAGGTGTGCTGCGGACCCCCTCCCGGGACCACCCCACCACCCCTGGGTCCTCAGAGGGAGGGAGGGACGGGGATGGGACGGGGGGATCCAGGAGGGACGGTGGAGAGGGAGAGAGGGGCAGAGCTTACCTCATTAGAGAGAGTTTGCTTCTGCTAACTCACCTTCCCCTCGGGATGCAGCTAATCATCACGCAGGGACCGGCAGCCAGTTAGAGAAGAGGTGGAGAAAGAGAGACTTATTTAGCATCCATCCCTCCTGTCTACATCCATGAACCCACTGTGCATTTGTCTGATCGTCCCCAAACAAGGGCCACAAGTGGCACAGCACTGCCCAATCTAAACACAGTGATGATTCAACAGAGCTGGTGATACGATAATGATTCCAACTTTAACCCTCATCATTTATGTGCTGTGAGGGAGGCGAGAGTTGTTTCATAATGCAGAGGAACACATTATGTATATGTGCCCTGCAGTATCTGGAGTCTTTACATGTCTAAAAGCAATATGTTAAAATAATCCATTACAAGTTTTTTCTTAGTAGCAGGCCTACAAACGTTTTATCAACTGAATATATTTTGTAGAAAAATGTAAGATAAAGTTTGCTCAGTTAAGCAGTTTAGTTTTTTGTTGTTTCTTTCCTGCCTATATTTAAAAAAAAGTGTAATTTTATTCTTATACGGCATAAATGTTTTCTTCACAATTGTGTTTTTAATGTTGCAAATAAGAAAAAAACTCATTGGATAATAAATAAATAAATACTTTAATGTGTAACGTTGATGAAGTTACCCTTTAATCTGCAAAGTAACTTTGCAGATTAACTTCTTATAACTGTCAAATAAATGTAGTGGTGTAAAAAGTACAATATGTCCCTCTGAAATGGAATAAAGTAGCATAAAATTTAGATACTGAATTTTAAATACTTAAAATACAAGTACCTTAGAATTACTTAAGTATTACAGTAATTGAGTAAATGTACTTAAATGTGGTTACTTCCATCCCTGGTGCCTTCTTTCGTTGTGTTCACACTGAGCAGCTCAGATGATGGCTTTGTGCTCATGTGCTGTTTTGACTGATTGTCTGCAGTATGAGACGCTCTGATTGCAGCTATACAGCAGTCTGCACAGTGTTTGACCAAGAAAAATAAACCATGTAATCATGGGCTTTTTTTTGCTGCTTTTCATACTATTTCATTGTTTTGACAAGATAGCTATCTAGCAAGTGCTAATTAGCTAGCATTAATGAAAACAAACAAGAAAAATAACGTCAGAACTTAGCATCGGATGCAACCATTCTTCCAAGTATCATTTAGAGAAGTTTAGTCCTGAAAGTTCAAGTAAAGGTGACCAAGAAGTGGGAGGTTTTGAATTGTTGTAATCAAATCTTCATCCATTTTGTGCGTGCCAGTTAAAACTATTGTTCATGAAAGTAAATCATATCAGTAAGGAAACACGAAAGTGCAGAAATCTACAATTTCACCAACTCTTCTCTGCTGGTGAGCACGTTGTGAGTCTGCGTCCACATCCATGTAACATCTCCTCGTTTTCGTTTGCAAGTACCACTAGAAGTGAATTTACCTTGACTAACATGACAGGATGAAATATTTCCAAAACCAAGGACATGAGGAAAATCACGATAGCGACACAAAGCTGGAGCTTGTCTTTGCACTGAATGAGCACTTCAACAACTCCTGGTTAAGAATCTGCTGTGGTGCTGCTGTCAATCGAAATCAGACACAGACACCTCTCGAGTATAGAGGAAAACATTCAACCTTTACTCTGATCATGCTTTCTAACTGTTAGATGCAGGTGGCCTCCAAGTCCCTTTAATTGCAAAATATTCCACTGATTTCTCTGAAGCTAGCTCACCCCCACCCCCAAGGACATCCGTAAAGTTGTACTATCCAGCTAAGACACGCAAGAGCCGTCCTCGCAGCTGGAGCCACGTCAAGGATCATTTCCATTTCCCAATGATTAATTTGAATTTAATATCTTAAATCAAAACCTAATTAATTTAGATACAGTTTTGATGGTGGCCTGCTACTAATACACATGCTGTTAATTAGATGTAGCCTAATGTCACCCCCCACCCCCACTCCTTAACGTAATTAAAACAGAAGATCCCAACCCGTGTGAACTAATGTTGGTACAACCCAGAACAGAAGGTGGTGTGACGGTTGACAAGGAAATGTGATTTGTCTGACATTTACATAGAGTTAGGGATGTTGAATGGATGTACATATCTGTACAAAGAAACCAGAGAATCAGTACATAATGGCATAACAACTTCATCACAACTGAGCAAACTCCATCTGCTGATGAAGACCATGAAATACAAGTGAAAGCTCTGAAAAAAGCTAGTAAGTGGACCTAGCATTAAGATTATTTTATCAAATTACCATTATTATAACACGAAGTCTTCCTTGACCTTTAGGAACAATGTACGGTGAAGAGAATCTACGCTCAACTGTCAACTTACTAGCTTTCAGAGCTTTCAACTGCATCTCATGGTCTTTTGGGGACAAAGATGGCCTCTGATGTCAGATGTGAATGTCCTCCTCCTTGATCTTTCTCTCGATGTCCACTGACTTCCCAGTGGATACTGTGTGTTTTGGTCTGGTGTTCACAGGCAGCTAGTGTTGTCTGTTTTCTGGTGTTCATTCAGTCTCTTGTTCACTTGTTATCATATGACCAAAGTTCCATACTTAGGTCATGTGATGGCATTTAAACCAGCTCAATTCGCTGAATGAAGACTGAGATACAAGATTGAAAGTTCCCAACGCTTTGGATGTTGTGTGTTTTTTTTATCAAACACAAAAAAAGTTCCAGACCATTAAGCTTCGGTTATTTTGTTACACTGTATCAAAGGTCAGTTGACTGTTTTAGAGGAACCTCAGTTAGGCAAGTTCCCTTCAGTTCTGCAGAGCTTTAGCATTTTTCAGCTCATAGTTTTGGTTTTCTGGCCCACAATTTTACTCTCCTCAACCTCATTTCACACAGTAACAAAAGATCTGATAAAACACAGTGGAGCATTTAGCAGCTAAAGAGACAGATATTTCCGTCAGGAGGTGGTGGAGACCAAAAACAGAGTTAACAGAGAGGGAACATTTGACGTACATTCATCAGGCAGACACAAACACCACTCTAAATGAATGTTAATCTTGCTCTGTGTCTTCTGGATGTGTATAATAACTGTTTGCTAATATCGTTGTCATAACAACTTTATAAGGTAATAATACGTCAATGTTGAGTTTACAACTTGTTCTGCTGCCCCCTAGTGGCCACAAAATAAATTAATGCAGCTTTAACTCTAAACTGAGCTAAGACATAAGTGGTTATGGTAGCAATTTTATTATTGGATGCAAATACAAATTCTTATATCATGAGAGTAGGGGCTTATAGAATATGATGTGAATTTTGTGATGTTTTGGTTAATGAAGTATATGTTTTTAACTGGTATTAATGGGCATTATGTGGATAGTATTATAGTAGTATACTGGTTTCTGTCCTGATGATTATTACTGTATACAGAATAGGGTAACAATTGTTTTGCCATGGGCAGTTTTACTGGAGGTTGTCAGGAGTTATTTCCATCGGCTTTGCGTTGTCAGGATCCTGACATGTTAAAATCTATTGAAGCACAGATTGTATAAAGGTAATGCAATGTTTAGTATGTCTTTTTGGGAGGCATACATTAATTGATCATTCTGTACCACAAATAAAGTTTTTAATTGGCCAGGCATGCTTTTGTGATGTACTGCCGCTCTACCAGAAATGTGTGCCAGGAAGAATGGCATATTATTTTCACAACCAATTAAAAGTTGAAGAACTCCATTATAAAAATTCTACTGTCTGTATCCAAGCAAAGCAGCTGAAATATTAGTTATTAATTGATATCCATTCAGCGTTGCATTAATTTGTGCAGAAGGTAAAACAAAGCATATGGCTGTAAACGCAATGTATTCTGGTCCTGTTTCAAAGTCATCTGCAGGCAAACACTGCCTCAGAATTATAAAATGAGTCGCATGCGACAATATTACAATGTGCAAATAACACAGGTAGCAGCTTATTTTACTGAACTGAACTTTTTTTTCTCTTATGGCTTTTTTCTACAATGGAGAGCTACTCAGATGTCCACCCTGGAAGCAGGGGGAAACTCCAAATTCCGTTTTCACTTTGGACAGGGCCAGGCTAGCTGTTTCCCCCTGCTTCCTGTCTTCATGCTAAACTAGGCTAACCACGTCCTGACTCCAGATAAGTTTGTAAAGGAATTTGGAAAATATACATTATACTTAAAATTGCTTTATTTCCCAAGAGTAAGATGAGCAAATTGAAATAATTGATATCAATGTCTGTGCATAAAGTACAAAGCTGAAGACAGGACATGGTTAGCCTAGCATAGCACAAACACTGGAAAAAGGGGGAGAGAGCTAGTCTGGCTCTGTCCAAAATGAAAAAATACACCTACCAACATCTCTAAAGCTCTCTAATTAAAACACTGTATGTCGTCTGTTCAACCCGCACATAAGCAGTAACAATAATTTGCAGATTTAGGGAGAATTACGTGCTAGAACCTTTTCTAGGCTAACCACATCCCGACTCCATCTCCATACTTACTGACATGAGATCGATATCGAACTACCTATCAGAGAATGAGCATATTTCCCAATATTTAACTATTCTTTTAAGAATGAGCTCAGCCACTGACAAACTGAAAATTCAAGAATCCGTTTTAACAGAACCATACCATGTTGAAGAAGCATGACTGTGTTCATACCAAGCTGGTGTAAACCAAATCACACCGGAAGCAAGAAGCAGCACTTAGCTTCAGGTTAGAGTGTTTCTTCCCCTAACAGCACTCTGCTACTGCTCAACCCCTCCCTGGGGTCCTGTGGCTCTACAGCCTAATCTAAGA
Source organism: Macquaria ambigua (assembly GCA_008360985.2). NCBI lineage: Eukaryota > Metazoa > Chordata > Actinopteri > Centrarchiformes > Percichthyidae > Macquaria > Macquaria ambigua. Next base: position 107,601 of record VMKM01001274.1, on the reverse strand, counting down.
GGGTAATTAGAGCCACACAAGGGGGGCATCAGCAGGACAGGAAGACAGGGCCAGAATCCAGCTCTATACACACTTTCACTCATTCACTCACTCACACACACACATCAGACATTTTAATTTAGGTGTGTGTTTGGTCTGCTCAAATGGCCAGTGGCCATGACCAGCACATTTTTTTTAAGCTAGGTTTCAAGTACAGCAGTGTTGGATAGTCAGTCCATTGCTTTGGTCCAGACTGAAATATCTCAACAAATGTTGATGGATGGATTTCCATGAAATGTTGTACAAACATTCAGGGTCCACAGAGGATGAATCCCAGTGGCTTTGGTGACCCTCTGACTTTTCATCTAGTGGCATTATCAAGTCAAATTTTAATTTGTCCAATATTTTTGTTTATAACCAAACCAAAACCGATGACATTCACATCAGCAAACCACATAGCGCAAGTGAAGCGCAGGCCGCTACAAGGCCAGTGTAGACAGCTGGAGTTACTGAAATCAAAGTGTATCTGTTCCATCATATGCACGTGAGACAGATGACTGAAAAACACAGTCGAAATGCCTCCTGTGTGGACAAGCTATAACAGGCTAAACTAACATGGTGAACATCAGCATGTCAGTGCCGACATTTGCATTTAGCTCAAAGCACCTCTGTGACTAAGGCTACATCCACACTAATACGTTTTTGTTTTAAAACGCATAACTTTTGCTACTTTTACGCCTGGCGTCCACGCTACTCCAGCGTTTTTTAAATGTTTCTGTTTCTGTTTTAAAATGAAAACGTTATTAGTATGGATGTAGCCTAAGTAGAACCTTACAGAGCTGCTAGTATGGCTGTAGACTCATAGTCTTGTTTTTTTTTTATTAAAAACACGTGTTTTTTTAAATTAAAGAGAAAGCCCCATTTCATAGAACTTGAGTCTCATTTTCATAGTTTGAGAAACATGTTTGAGAAAATCAGACAGATTTTAAACAAACCCTGGGGTAAGCCAAATTTCTTTGGAAGAGACAACAAAGGTGAACTGTGAAAATATTACCCAAACTGTCCATTGTAAACATCACAGTTTGTCTGGTCACCTGTTTCTTGCCCCATTGGACGAAGTAGTAGAGATTTTGCCGTGTTCCCATATATTAGCAATTACTTTGGTCAGTACAATATTATCATAATTAATAGAACCGATGATCAGAGCTACAAAAATAAAACACAAGTTGTAATAAATAGTACCTGTCCTTTAAGTCAAATTTTCCTGGATCATACAGTAATTTGATCAACAGGTTAGATCTTCCTCTCTTTGTAACAGAAAGAGCAACAACAGCATTTTGACAAGTTCAAGTATATGTTGTACCCTTCTTTTACACATGTACATGTCAAAACTATGTCAGAAAGATTAATTTTTCTGACCCAGCATGCACTGTGTCCATTAAACATCCCCATTAGGTACACACTAACTGAAGAAAATGAGAGTGATTACAAGATTAGGATTGAACATGTGATTTATTGTCAAGAGAAAACCAACCAATTTGGGAAGTATTTTTGGATGTTTTCGACCATTGTGCTCACTACTGATAAGCCAGAATTTCTGAGATGCATTATAATCAACTCTTACAGACAAATCTTGACATTTTCTGTATTCCTGATGCTGAGATTATGGAAAAGAGAGTTCTTCATCCAGCAGCAGGGATGCATCTTTGATGGGTGCAGATACAATGTTCCAAGCTAATTCTCCCCCTCTTTGATACTTTCTATAAAAAGCTGTCAATTTACAGCTGATTTCAGGGCCAGTGATGGGGGCCTGGGTCAATGTGCTCGATTGGCATCCAGGGTTAATTTCCTTTGATAATACCTCAGTATTTTTCTGCCACTTATTGCTCCATTACCACTAAGAGGGTCCTAGAGGCTGAAATATCTCCTCCAGTCGTTAGACCGGCCCCCAAGGGCTCAAGTCTAATCAAACTACCTCTTTGAGCTGTTGGGTAAAGGCTTGATTAATGTTCTCTCCTGCCCTACCACAGCTGAACATGTATGGAGACTTAACATTATGTTAATATAATGTTTTGGCTTGATTTGGTGGGACCTTTAATGCCCATTAAGATTTCCACAGCTTTTTTGTTTTCGAAGATTTGATTTGGAAGATTTGTCTCGAACAAAACTGCTTTTCATATGTAGTGGTACTTGAGGTTTAACTTGATTTATAAAAATAGCTCACTTCCTCATAGATATAGGTCTAGCTGACCAAACAAAACTCCACAGCAGTTGCACATCACTTTCCTACTGTGATAAGTATCTGCAACATCTCTTAAAAGCCTTTGCATAACTTGGTGGCTGGAGCGCTGTCTGAAGACTATCTACATGTCGGTCTACAACCCTGTAACAGCTATGTGTGGGGTGGATTTATACCATGTGGACTCTTTCAAACTCTAATTAAGTATTCAATTTCTTCCACTTCTTCTTTCACTGTATCAACAAACATTTGAATCCTGAGCATCATGATCGTTGGCTTTGTTGACATGCAAACATGCAGTAATCCAATCATAATTAACCATTGTATTATGTTGAAAAAAAAAAGATCACATAATCAAAGAATCTGGTAAAACCAATTAGAAGTTTATTTCATATTATACGAACATTTTAAAAGGGGAAATACAATTAATCACTTTGATTTAACTGATTTAACTTGTCCAATTTTTTCAAAATATTCTCTTCACATTTTCATTGCTCTCCACACGATGAGCAGAAACTGTATGCTTTCTGCAGATCTAATTCCTGCATTTCATACTTGTTTTACTGTCCTCTTGATGGGGACAGACCTGGCATCTTTTCCATTTTTTACACCTGTATCCACTGGACCCATTGTAGGGTGATTGGATGGGGTACTGGATGACTGAGCTTGAACCTTTTGAATGACAGCTGCAGCTGCTAAGGAACAAGCTGGCCAGACTCACCTCTGGATCTTGGGAGTGACAAGTGCTTTGCCGAGTTCTTCCAGGAAAAGCAGACGTCCAGTATAATCCTCTCTATTGGTTGGGATATGACGAGCTGAAATGTTAATTGAATATCATGAACTCGTAAATCTCGTGGGCCTGGAGACACTGGAAGCTGAAGTCTGCCTAAATAATTCCGTTGCGCCTCACACATTGCATGAGCCAAGACTTAAAACTCCCTAATATCTAATAAGTAATATCAAACGTGTAGGCTATTAAAACTGTTTTTGATCAGCCTACATCTAACGACTCTGGTGACGGGGGCCACCAACTGAGGTAAAACTCTCATGATTTTATTCCGACATTAGAAATTTGTGTGTGACAGTAAAATCGCTTGAAATGTCGTTTGGTGTAAGGCCAGAAAGATAGCCTATCCTTCGGAGCAATGGGCGTTTTTTCGGACTATTGGGGTTTCGGAATAATGGGCCATCGAAACAATGGGCAGTCCCCGTTTATTTTGGGTCTGGAAACTTTAGCGTGGGTACTACCTACCCACACTAAAGTGACATCTTAAAGTGCAGTTATATTACGATATGCACATATAGATAGCCACAATGGTAAACCACTTCATTATCATTGGGTATAAGGTTGAATATTTAAGTAGAACTGTGACATTGTAACATAAAGTGGAGAGACAACTTCCGCCATTATTGATGTAGCTGCCCTATAAGCAACAACTACAAAGATCTTTCACAGAATAATACCTCCCACAATCAGATTATTAGGTGCATGAAAATGTAGTCAGTGTTACGGGTCACAAATAAGCTCTAGGTCAAGGTTAGGGAAAGTGCGTCCAATCTCCTTCTTCAAGTGAGTGTTGACCTTTTAAATTTTTAACCAAGACCACAGTCTATCTATCTGAACTTCGGGTTGTTCTGTGATCACCACAGTGACCTCAGAGGAATCAAACCTTGAGGAAAGAAACCACCAAAAAAACAAACCTTGAAAAACACCTGAAACAGTACGTCCTTTTGGAAAGTGAAAACGTCCTTTTTGGAGTCTATCAAGTTCTACCAGCTAAATTAACATGTACCTTTCCACAGAATTCAACTATTGTGTAACTTTGACTGCACACACATCATTGCGGTTTATCAAGTCGAAGGTCAATCATCAATCGTTGCTGGTCAACAGATGTCTACCAGTCCCCTGAGGGCCACTGGCGGACATCACTTTATCTCTCTCTCTTTCCCTCAACCCCATATCCCTCATTCTCTTTATCACTTAAATTTCTCAACCCCTCTTCCATCCATCTCTTTCATCCATTCATCCCTTCCTAACCCTTCCTCCTTCCCTCGCTCCACCTGTTTTTTCCCCTCCATGCCTCCCTCCCTCTATCTCTCTTCCCTCCCCTCCCCTCCTGTTCTCTGACTTTCAGAGAACATAAGCCGGCTTAGAGGGGGGAGAGGCGAGAAATCAATAAGGCATGATTTATTGATCACTAAAAATGATGGCACTCATTAGCCCCCCAAAGGGACCTCAGCGTTAAGCAGATGACAAAATGTCACCCGTCCTCACCCCCTCCCACCCGGCCACCCCTCCCAACAAAAAAAATGATCACTGGCCACCACCAAGCGCCCCTCTCTCCTCTTCTCTCCTCCCCCAGCAGCTGATCTGATATCTGGGATGCAGGACAGAAAGACGCAGGCCTGACAGTTAGATGGCAGTATGACTGATGGATTGCAGTCAATCTATTTGGATTTCATTGGTATATACAGTATGGTCTTCCTTTCAACTTTCAGCTTTGTTTTTATTTTTTTTGCACAATTTTTAGTTAGTTTTGTTTTTTCACTTCTATCAGATTAAACACTTTCCAGGTAAGTACCTTGGAGAGTTCAAGATATGGGTAATGACCAAGAGAAACAGATGAAAAATGGGTTTGGCGATCCTAGAGGACCTTTGTATAGAATTAGTGTTCCTCCACATTGAAAAGCCAACTGAGGAGGTCTGGTGTCTTTATGTTGGAGGACATGTCTGGACTGGAAGGGGAGGACCTCAAGGGAAACACATGATACACATGAGGTACGATATTTTTCTCATCAGAGCTGGGGGGGGTGTACAGGGTAGCATTTTATTGAAAGGGAAGTACGGCAGATGAGGGATCTGTGCGTGTGTGGGGGGGTCTAGCTAGATCAAATGTGTTTTAATTAATTCAAGACACTGCAGTGAAAGTGCTTTAATAAAGTTGAGGGTCACTAGCACCCACCATCATATAACTGATCTTCACGCCTTATGTTCCCACAATGATTTTAAAAACCTAGCATTATGCATGCACTCACAACTTTTCAGTGCAGAGTGGGGTATTTTTCTGCTGCACAAAACGAAAATTATGTGATGTGCTCTCATCAATACTATAACTACAAACAAGTCCTTAGCCTTTATTTACTGCTTGTCAATACATTAAAATATTTTATGCTGGGATGATCTTGGCTTCCGAGCTTGTTGAAAACAAACTGCAAGTCTGTGTCATTTTTGAATTTGTTGAGGGTCAACTGGTTTTCATTATGCCATCATCAGGCTACACAATAGATTTGCACTTCGAGATGGTCACTGTGTTGGATTCAGGCGATGATAGAGTTCTTGACACGACTTGCCCAAGCAGACTACACGCTGGATCCCAATGAGCCATTTTTCATGACTTGCATGACGATAATTGGAAAGAAGGTACCAGGGACCATCTTCATTGTTCCACCTGACAGCACCAGGAACATCATTGTGACCTCTTTTGCTTTGCCATGCTTACTTACATACTGCTGTATGTTCTCTTTCCTCCTGCTCCCCCCACCCTCTACTCGAAAAAGTGCCCTGAGATAACTTTGTTATGATATGACACTATATAAATAAAACTGAATTGAATTGAATTGAATTGCTTACACCTGTTCACAGAAGAGTGCTCTGTGTTCCTATACGTTAGCCAATGACTTTGCAAGATTATGATCAACTTTCATTTTCAAATTTCACACACTATTTTTCAATTTTGAGTGGCTTTTATACTGTTAACTTCCCAGAACTGTGACTCTGAACTGTGGTTTTAGGCTAATTTAGGCTAGCATGTAGCTGGTAATGCTAACAAGCTTTCACATATCACATTATAACAACATTTTTTTCTCTCACAGTACTCACAACGCATGGGCCCACCACAACAAACTGTGTGTATCATGACATATAGGGCTGACAAATAGTAACTTAACTTAATAGTAACTTAACCATTTATTGACTGCCGTATAGCTCTGCCAGCCTCCATGCCTTTTCATCAGAGACTGGGCGAGCCCATCAGTGACTGCTCGTAGCTGGTTAGATTTGACTGCTGGCATCATAGGCATGCTCATCGCAATTAATGCAAGTTACACTGAGTAGTAATGGTCAGTCAGGGTCACCATGACATTTAGAAAGGCTAACACATCTCTCCGAAATCTCCAATAGATGTTCAGTTAGGTTAAGATCAGGTGACTTTAAATAATATAGCATATGATTCACATCATTTTTAAATTTCAAACTATAATTCTCCTTTAATTTATTCAGGTTTTAACCCTGTTCTGTGTCCAGTCAAGCTTTATGCTGTGACTTTGATAGTTGTCCTTCATCATTGGCTTTGATGAGCTTGTAGTGTGTTTGTGCATTTCAATGCACACACCTCAAGTAGTTTCTCTCCACCACCCCACTGCTTGCTGGACAATCCCTCATGTCCGACTGCGTGTATGTGTGTGTCATTGGGAGAAAGGGAGGGGCTCAGGCAGGGCCCCAGGAGGGGGTGACTGGACGCTTCATCACCCGATGGCCAACCTCTCACAATGATGCATGAAGCTCGGCAGGATGCGGTGCATGGGCCTCTGAGGCCAAAAAACGCCACAGATCCCCCCCCCCTTACACACACACACACACACACACAGACCTAAGGCATAATGGGTACTTCATCCAGTGTCACATCCCCTAGTATTGTAGTATTGGGGGTTGGACTGTGGGCAGGAGAGGTAAGACACATGTTGAACACAATAACAAAGTTCAAAGTGGTAATCAACAACCATTCAGATGAATATGAAATGAAAAAAAATGAGGTTATTTGCTCCATCTGCTATCTGCTATGGCTTAGTATCATATATGAAGCTTAATCTTTTGGTAAATTGTCATGTGTTTCCCTTTACTATTAAGTAGACACATTATGGCTTCTCCAACGGCGCTTGACAAAGAGTACTGACTCACTTATTATCCAATCATCTCCTCATCTCAGTGCATAGACCCTCGATTGACATATGCGTGAGTAGATAATAGCAAATAATAATAGTCAGTCTGAGCAGTGATACCCATCACAGTTGAAGAGATAAAGAAGGAAAGCGCCAACTAAAGACACCAGAAAAGGAAAGAAAAGACTGGACGCTGTTTGAGATTATTTTTCTGGCATTTTTGTCTTCATTCGTCAGTTTGCTAAGTCAGAATAAAACCAGAAATAATTTGGTTACACTGTACTACCTTGTGACTGTAGACCAACTGCTTAGCACTAACCATGGCCAAAAGATCAGAGCACATTCATGCTTCCCAGAGGATGAAACCTTTCTATTTTGGACACCTCTCTAGTGTCACCGTCAAGACAAATAGTCAAGGAACACAAATTATTTGCTATTCTAACTAGCAGTTAGTTATAGAATTTACTGAGTACATTCATGTTCCCAGGGGGATGAACCCTTTTAATCTAACATTTTGTAACCGTTTTGACTTCTGCTTGCACCATCATCAGGCCACAATTTCTATTTTTACACAACAAATAGATTTATTTGGCAGGTTGACATGATTCCCGGACAACATTCAAGCTCCCCAGAGAATTAACCCTTTCTAGTTTGTTCACTCCATTAAGTTTTCTCTAGTGTCACCTTCAGGCCAAAATGTCATGGGAAACAAGGTAGTTCCTATTCTAACAAGCAGTTTGTCATGCAATTAGTTTCATGTTCTCAGGAAGATTAACCCTTTGAATTGAACTAAACCCAGCTGTGGGCAAATGATTACAAACATCTGTCCTGTGTAAGTGCCCTTGAGCTGGATATTGAATTCCAAGGGAGGGTGGTGAAGATGAACCTTTTGAATTCCTTGGATACCTTGAATGAAGACCACAAGGAAAGGATTACAGTATCACCAACACACTGCTCAGTCTCACTGTAAAAATGAGTTGGATGAAGAAGTGCTAAAATTGGGACCAGTGTGTGGTTTAAGTGTAGGAAGTGCTCCATTCAGAGCCAAATTAATGCCAGTGTTTAGTTTTGAAGCCGTATCATAGCACTCGCGCAGGCAGCAACATGTGTGACTTCCTGCATCATGGAAAAAGTTCCAGCTACATTGGCTAATTCCTCAGCAAAATGGTAAAGAGCACACGGTAGCTTGGCTCGGAGGCCTCTAAATATTTTGTAATGGCATTCGTGGAGAGTGCTCCATCTGCCCACCATTCACTGTGCCTCTTCAAATAAACGCTGGAAATGAGGAATTCCGCTTCCCACTGCTTTTGTTGATTTGCCAAACTGTAAAAATAAGAAGGGAAAAACTTCTCTGGCTCGCATTGTCTCGTTTATGTGAGCTCTGGAGATACTTAGTCCTAATTATATCATATCTTAATTGTGTGTTTGTGTGTATGTGTGTACATTTGTGCACTCGTGTTCACTTGCACATGCAGCAGGAATGTTACAAGCCAAAGGGAAGTGGTTTAAAACGTTTGATATCCAGAGGCCAGCACTGGTGAAAGCTTTATTAGTCCATTTATCTTTAGTGAAGTTTATAACCATCACTGCCATGGATCTATATCCTCTAAAGCATGTTGATGTTATTCATAGCCCTCGTACACTTTAACAAAAATAAGACAAGTCTCCATATTTGTCATAAATGAAATACTCTTTCATACAATTTTACTTCTTGATGAAATTGGAAAAAAGATTAATTTTCATCTACAAAATAATGAGAGTATCACATTGCTGGGAGGTGTGAGGGAGACAGAGTGGAAAAAGAGAAATGTATTTGGCCAAATGGTCAACAGACGGAGTGCTGAAGGCCTTGATGTTCCCCTCACATGGTGTTAAGCACTGCCTCTGGAACGCCAGACTGGTCACTTCAACTCCAACTGAAGAAATACACAAATTAATGATTCAGTCAGGATAAAAAGCCACTTTGAGAAATATGGACTATTGTGCTGTTTTGTTTAGCTTAGTTCACTTTTTCTGATTCCTCTTCATGCAAGCTTCTTTTAAACAGCATAGCATGCACAATGTCTACACAATGAGGACTGATAGTTGACTGGTATTGAAAGGTTGAGTTTATATAACTGTATGGTACGCTGATGGACCAAAACGGCAAAATCTGTTTAAATCTATCTATAATTTTGTCATCCTTATTGTCCACACTGTAATTTTATTATGTTGGTCTATTCTGTACGCATGACATCTACTTCCTGTCTGTCCGTCCTGGGAGAGGGATCCCTCCTCTGCTGCTCTTCCTGAGCTTTCTTCCATATTTTCCCTGTTAAAGGGTTTTTTGGGGAGTTTTTCTTTATCTGAATCGAGGGTCTAAGGATAGAGGGTGTATGCTGTACAGATTGTGAAGCTCCTTGATGCAAATTTGTGATTTTGGGCTATATAAATAAAATTGACCTGACCTACTTGACTCTTGTGTAGCTGATTTGTGTCCTAATTGTTATATAGTGTCTTGTATCATAGGCCCCAGTCACACCAAACACTTATAAGTCACCCAAACACTTATAACGGCTAAAATTCTGACTGAAATCATTGATTTTACTGTAATTTCCACTATCTGTAGATTTGCTTGCTGAGCCTGGTGCTTTTGCATAGATTTAAATTTGGGGAACTTTGTGAATTTTCGCCGTTGTCCTTATTGCAAACCATCTTGGCAGTGCTGAGCTTTGAGGAACCATACAATCCAAAAAGGGGGAAGTTATTTTATTGGCTGTATTGGACCAATTTTATGTAACCCTGCTCTGCTAAATAAGGAGCTTCACCAACAGAGCCTACCTCCTTATTTTGCCATGAACAAAACTAGCCACATTCAACAGGTAGCCACTACACAACCCTCAAATAGTCGCTACGTCGCCAAGGTTGGAGCCACACCTATTTCGCGGGGATCAGAAAATACATTTTAAAATGGCACTTTCTTGTGTGGCAATTTTTTAGGGATGAAAATGTCTGCTGGTCGGTGCACCACTTTGGTCCGGACTGGTCCTGACTGAAATACCTCAGCAACCATTGGATGAATTGCCATTACATTTTTTACAGACTTGAATGGTCCCCAAAGGATTAAGTCTCAATCTCAGTCAGTCTCTGGATGTATTGTAACAGGTTTGGGGATCCCTTATAGTGCCATCATAAGGTCAAAATGAACTAAGGACATTTCCATCAGCTGTACTTTGTGTTTAGTGCTAATTACCAAATGTTAGCATGCTAACATGCTTAACTCAGATGGTGAACATGGTGAACATCATACCGTCTACCTCAACATCAGCATGTTAACGCTGTCATTGTGAGCATGTTAGCATGCTGATGTTAGCGTTTAGCTGTAGCACCGCTCTGCCAGAGTCACAGAGCTGCTAGCGTGGCTAAGAATTCTAAGTTTTGTTATTCAGTTAAGCACAGTTCTTTCAATGTCTTTGTAACTGTGATTCACCCATGATTTATTCCCATTTTAGTGTTATAAATATTTTAATGCTAGGTTATGTAAAATCATCTCTGGAAATAAAAAAAATAAAAAAAACAGAGAAACTCTACAGTGTATTATTACTACCTAGGATTAACATTAAAGGTAGACGTAAAGCAGCAGGAGTAGCAGTGCCCATAGAGCTGGTAAATGTTTTCGCCCTTTTAAGATAATACAAGCATTCTATTAGCTCAAGACAGTGTGTGCACAAAGCATACACATTAAGTTAAAGGATAAGTTTAGTGATATTCCATATCTTGCTTGTTTTAACAAATCCCTTGAAACCCCACATACACTGCCCTGCAGTTGTAAATACTCACTAGACCAAGACCAAATGTGGATTAATCCGCCACTGAAATTAGTCCCCAGAAATAGCACAGTTTACTCAAACTTGCCAAAAACTACAGTGTTCCACATGTTTTAGGAAATTACTGAGTCTTTTTGTGACTAGTTTTTGAAGATGTATGTTTTCAGTATCTAATGGGCTTGGAGCTGAGAGCCACAGACAGGTTAGTGAAGTCAGAAAGTATTGAGGAATGGACTAACACATGGTTGTTTTTGGTCTTTTCATGGGATATGTAAGAAAAAAATAGAATAATGTCAGCCTTATCCTTTAAAACTGACTTCTTAACTTAATGGAATCCCTAAATGGACAAATAGACCAACCAAAAGCTCAGTGTTTTCCTTTAGCTTTCCCATCGCCCACATTCTTGTAAGGCAGGAACTTGTCTTGAGCAAGAGAAATGAAACTGGAAAAGAAAAGAAGAAGCAAGAGGCGGCAGGCAGGTGGAGAAGAAAGGCTGTTATGTAGTTTGTGTATACCGGCCCGACGCCGCTACCAAAGTGTGTACACACACATTAGCATAAAACAGCTTTGCATATGATCTGAGCACTTTCCAAGACGCTAGAGACGACAGAGAGAGAGGGAGTTGAGAGAGAAGAAAATAAAGCTCTTGCTATTTTGCAAGCCTGAGACGATCACATGCTGTCAACAGCACCTCACATAACAACCACCCACCGCCACCACCCCCTACCCCCCTACACTCACCCACCCTGCCCTGGATCGGCTTATAATCCTCCTCAACACACACTTATGCACACACAGAGAAGATACTTCAGGTGCTCTCATCTTTCTGGACTCTCAGTCTGTGGCTGTTTTTTTTTCTGGTTTGGTCCAGGCAGGAAACAGCATACAATGAAATTTTAGGCAATAGTGTGCTTCCAACTTCCAACTGTTTGTCCGTTTCGTGTTTGAACATGACAATGCTCCTGTACACAAAACCAGCTCTATAAATAAATTATTTTCCCAGTTTGGTGTGGAGGAACTTGACTGGCCTGCACAGAGTCCTGACCTCGACCCCATCCAACACCTTTGGGATGAACTGGAACGCCGACTGAGAGCCAGGCCTTGTCACCCAACATCAGTGTTAAGATTAACATTAAGATTAACTTTATTGTCCCACAAAGTGGGAAATTTGGCTTGGGCTTTCACCCATGCTGCAGCTATAAAAGACAGACATTCCACATACAAAAATATGCAAAGACATTAGTACATGAAAAACATAGAAAACATACAGCATAAAAATAACTAAATAAAGTACAAAACATAAAAGCAATGGTCTGCACCCATCATTTAATAATAGCTTACCCTATCTGCTGCTGTTTAAAAGTTTTATTGACACCGGGATAAATTCATTTTTTAAATCTATTTAATCTACAACAAGGGACTCTGAACCTCCTCCCAGAGGGCAGTAGCTGCTACTAAGCGTGTAGAACATGGGTTGGGTCGGTAACTATCCATGGACCTCACTAAATCCTCTAATGCAGTCTGGATCCAAAATCTTGTGGAACACCTTCCCAAACACTAAATAGCAACAATACCCTGCAATCACAGCAAAAAACTGATTAGAATGACAGTGTTAAATCAACTCCAGTAGAGTTCAAATTAACACTGTCATTCTAATCACACTAGCAAGTGAATATTCGTTTCTTGGGTCAGCTAATGTTAGCTAACATTTACCATTGTGAGATTCACATACTGACCAGGCAGCACCAGTTTTAGATGTTTCTTCATTTGTTCACCATTCATTAATATCACGCTAATATCGCTGAAACCACACGCCCCTCAGATTCCGATCTTAAAGTAGTTAAAGTAGATTTTAAAGGGTGCATAACCTTTCCCTTAATTTCACATTTTGACAAAGCCCTTAATTATCAGTTTGCAGTAAATATTTCGTTTTTAATAGATTTACCCCAGATTTGAGTTAACTTAATATATAAATTAATCCAAAATTTTACAAACTTTTTTTTTTCTCTATAGGTGCAGGAATTCACCCTAAATTTGGAGTTAATTAATAGATAAATCAATGGATTTCATAATATTGAGCAAATTTTACCTTGGATTATCTCCATGGTTAAAGGGGTTTTTTGAGGGGTAAAAAACCCTTTAAATGTACTCAGTGGCATGAAATCCATGACGCAGTTTTCCTCTTAACTGAAAAAGCCCTAAAGTATGCGTTAATATCCTTCAAAGGACTAATTTTTCTAATTTTCACTTCAGTATTTAATGGTTTATAACGTTTTTGTTTTTTACAATTGGTAACTCACATTTCTCAAGAGTTCACAGAGAGATATAGGGACCACATTCCATCAAGGCTGTTGACAGGTCCCAATCAGAACGTGCCACGTCACAAGCCCCGCCCCCAGAAGTCCCGCCTCGTCCAATCAAATCACAGTATTTGTCACCGGAAGTCCCGCCCCATGCATTTAAAAAAAAAGTTTTTTTGGGCCCCTCCTTTTGCTACTCCTCTCGTCCGTCCCCCTCCTTAGCTCCTATATTAACCCTTGTTTAACTGCTTAGTTTAAAACAGATTCGGTCTTGTTGGAGTGAAGGAGAGACAGAAACAAACAAACATGGAAGACTCTAAAACATCTAAGACAGGACCCGCTGTGGTGCTCATTAGCGAGACGCCCATCACAATCTATCAGGAATTAGCCTCACTAACGGATGCTCCGAAGAAACGCATCGTCTATTTGAGTAGAACTCAGGTGCCTCCACCCGAGTCTCTGCAGGAAGAATGGTCTTTAGAACCCTACGGTGTACGCGGAGTCTGGGGCTACGTGTTCAAGTACGAAACTGGTGATCTTTGTTTTTACCAGCTGGATGAAGGTGAAACGTTGGAGCCTGTGACCGCCATAGCAACGCTGACTTCCAACGACTGGGGAGTGCTGAAACTGGTGATGCATCATCTCCAAGGGAGTAAGGAGACGACGGATGAAGAGCAAACCCTCTCTACACCAGCTAAACGAGTAAGATTGGAATCTTTCGACGTGGAGGACGAAGAAGCTCAGTGAAAAATTATTACCTGCGCTGTATGGCGAATGACGAAAACTTCACCCTCAGGTCGATGGTTCTTCCGCGTCAGCCTCCGCAAGTCCGGGGAAAGGAAGAGCATTTCGTCTTGGAGTGTTTTAATTCTGATTGCGGGGTATTTCGGACATTGTTAGACCTGCCGGTCGCTGCTTGGTCTGAAAAGATGGAAGAAGAAGCTGAAAGATTCACCTCTCTTTTTCACAGCTGTCGCAACTGGAGGGACGCTCTAGTCACAAAGAAAGCTATGATCTTTTAGACCACGCCTCCACCACGCCTCTACAACCTTAACCACGCCTCCACAGCCCCAACTACGTAATATAAGGAGTACCCGTTGGGGACACAGTCAAACCTCGACCGACAGAAACAACCCGACACAATCAGACATCGAGCAACAGGAGAAAAAGATGGAGAGCACCGGATGGAACCTGAGTCAGACCAGTCTAACAACCTTTTGGGAGCGAGAACCTTCGCCCGACCCCCGTCCATCGATTGACTCTTCTGACGATGAAGGGCTGACTTGTGATTGTCCCAAGCCCATTCGTCTGAGGATGGTGAAGAAGCCTCCGACAGAGCCTTCTCTGAACCCACCCTCTCCGGATAAGCATGACTCACCCGACGCTTCCTCCGACTCGGACGAAACTGACATCGAATTTGAGGAGTCCCAAGCGCCTGACTCTCCCACACCCCCGCCGACGCCTCCTCCCTCTCCTGCATCTCCTCAGGGAGAAGCAACCCCCGAGGAAGATGAAGTCGACGGGTGGGTCTCCTCCGTGTTCATCAACGTTGTAAAAACCGCCGTGCTCCATCTGCTCAACATTACTCTGGGTAACTACCGGAAAGACGCCTGCCACGGCTGTCTGACCAACCACCCCAGCCAGAGACAACATGAGTGTTTGGAAATACTCGAGGATGATTTTTACTCGACCAACTTTTACCGGCTGATGCAAAGACTCTGGACCCCCCGATTCATTCCTACCATTCAGTGTCTGCTACACATGCACAACATCCAAGCGGACGAGGTCAGAGTCAAAACAGTCGCAGAGACGCTTTTACATGAACTGAAATCAACGAGGAAGATCTACGAAGCTATCCACGACATGTACGACAACCTGATCGGGGAGGATGTGGTAAAAATAGGTCAGCTTCGAGTGATGAAGGACTGTTGGGACAAAGATCAATAAAATGGGTAATTACTGGATAAAACTTGTTAGCTGTGTGGAGGATTGTGATGTTGTTTGTCAGTTAATAGATCTTTTGGAACGGGCCATTAAAAACAGAGTTTTTAAACACATCAATACAGACGGTTTTGTCAGAGATGCAGAAATCGAACGACTGGAAAACATTTTTGATAAAGTACGAGCCCATGCTTCATCCTGGGAACCGATTGTACAGCGCACCCTCTGTATAAGTGAAACTTGTTTGTCAGACACTTTTGGAAAAATCGTGACAGAATGGAGTAAAGATATGGTTGATATAAAAGTTTCCCATCTGTTCACCCTGTATGCCTTGTTTGTTGACGTGGTGTGTGTTTACCTGCAAAGCAATGTGTCTGTGAATATTGCGATTCAATTGAAAGAATTACACTATGCTATTCACAATACTCTAGATTGCACCATATTAGACCAAGCCTTAAAGATGTTAAAATGTTAGTCTACTATATTACTCTTATACTCAAAACATATGCTATCTTATGTTACGCTTATGGTTGGTAATAAAAAAAACAAATGAATACCCTTTACATTGTATTGTTTTTTAATTTGTAAACGATGGATTAATAAAGAACTGAATAAAGAAGCACCCTCGAGCCTGTGTTTTTCAGTAAAACCTCAGATACTGCTAAAGGCAAGACGATAGGATGGCGGAGAAACGTTTCATGAAAAAAGTGTATTACAACCCGGCACATCCAGGCAGCTTCGGAGGCGTAGAACGTCTCCGCGCGGCTGTGCGAGATGAAACGGGCAAGAAAGTCAAACTTGAAAACGTCAAAGATTTTTTATCGGAGCAGGATGCTTATACTCTGCATAAACCTGCCAGAACACATTTTACCCGAAACAGAGTGTTTGTCCCTAGACCTTTAAACCAATTTCAAGCCGACCTTTGTGACATGCAAGCTTTGGCAGAACATAACGACGGGTTTAATTATTTATTGACGGTCATAGACATATTTTCAAAAAAGGCTTACGTACGTGTCTTGAAGAAGAAAACCGCCGCCGAGGTGGCTAGGGCCTTTGAGTCCGTCTTAAAAGACAGTCAGACTCCGGAAAAGCTGCAAACGGACGCCGGTAAAGAGTTTTTTAACAAGAGTTTTGAGGCTTTGATGAAGAAACACGGTATCGTACATTTTGCCACAGCCAGCGATCTAAAGGCTTCTGTGATTGAAAGATTTAATCGTGTATAAAACCTACTTTCTCTTCTCATCTGTTTCATTACACCATGGATCAAATGTCAGGCGAGGGGTTTTATGTAACGCTACCCTCCAACGCCAGCCTCGATGTATTTAAAAACAATACAAGTTCTAGTTTTAGGGTGGATTTAGCGCAACATATTAATTTAGAGGGCCTGTGGCAGGTAGCCTTGACTGAGATTTCATACCCGCACAGCTGGTTTAACATTCCCCAAGATGAGGCCTACTTTGAATGGAACCGATGTTCAGTTAAATTATAGCGTGATTCAAAAAAGATTTGAATGTCAAGCGGGAGGTCAATACCATCTACGCTTTTTTCCACCCGTGGCTTACATGCTGGGATTCAAACCGGGAGAATGGATTAAGTTCGACGTGAGACTGGCTCCCTATCCGGCGGAGATAAAGTCGGGGTTCTATCAGCTTTACTGTTATAGCGACGTGGTCCGTCATCAGATGGTGGGTGACGCTTACGCTCCTCTCCTGCGCACGGTTAAAGTAGAGGGGACGTTTGGTGACATAGTCACACACTGTTTTAACCCTGCCGACTATCTACCTGTGGCTAATTAACATATTGAAAACATTCACATTGAGATTAAAACGGATCAAAACGTCATGGCGCAGGTGTCTTTGAGATTGGATCCTCATCGTTTTGTGAGTTATTATGAAAATCAAGTCGGCGGCACTCTGCCCGGTTTTTACGGAGCACCTGTCATGTACGGCCGAGGTATAGGCTCTATATTTTCAAAATTGTTTCATTTTGTATCCCCTCTGGTGAAAAGAGGTTTTGCCATTGCTAAACCTCATCTGAAATCGGCCGCATCCAACATTGCCTCCGACGTGATAAGTCAGACGATGGGGAAATTTGCCAAGAACCAGAGTCAAGAAGGATCAGGCGGTATAATGGTTTTGTCGCGGAGACTGAGGAAGAGACCGCCGGGAGATTGCGTTACGGAGGGAAGTAAAAAACGCAGAAACTCAAAAAAGAGAAAATCAGTCGGAAGAAACCTACCTAAAGGAAGGAGCTCAGGCCGGAGCGGTGACATATTTTAGAAAAGAGAAACCATGGCTCTGTTACATCATAAATCCGCCGAGTGTACTATGGGGGAGCTGGATTTATTTTCAGCCCCCATGACGCAGCTTTCTATTGAAGATAAGGTCTACGTGGAAGTTTTACCTTTATCTGCCATTACCGATAGAGGCCCCATTGAGTTCTTTATCCCCGGAGACGGTGAAAAGTATTTGGATCTGAACGACACATTGTTGCACCTCCGCCTGAAAATTACCAACGCGGATGGTACCGACCTGCAGGACGGAGAGCCGGTGACGCTCATCAACTATCCTCTGAATACCATTTTTAGCCAATGCGACGTTACTCTAGGAGATAGGTTGATTTCACAGTCTAGCGCCACACACCCTTACAGGGCTATGATCGAAACTCTGCTCAACTATTCAACTGATACGTTAAAAGGACAATTCAGCGCGGGCCTGTCTTACAAAGACATGGCCGGGGCTATAGACTCTATAGTGATCAATAACGGGCCTAACAGAGGTCTAAATGAGAGAGGTCGGTTTACAGCCGGTTCTAGGGAGGTTCAACTGCTGGGTCCTCTCCACGGGGACATATTTTTCTGCGAGAGGCTTCTTTTGAACTCTGAAGACTTGAGAATTAAACTGACCCGCGCCAGCGATGACTATTGCCTCATGGGACCGGGCAACTCGACTTTCCGTTTAAGAATACGAGGCACGTCTCTCTTTATGAAAAAAGTGACCGTTGCCCCCCCTGTTCGTTTAGGGCATGCGTCTGCTTTAATGAGGGGTAACCCTCTATCACGCATTAATGTAAAAACCTACTCCATCCCTCAGAATTCTAGAATATGTAACCAGGAGAACCTCTTTCTGGGTACCATGCCAAAGTACGTGGTTGTAGGGATGGTTAACCACGAAACCTTCACGGGGAGAAGAGACCTGTCACCCTTCAATTTTGCCCATAATGATGTGGAATATCTGGCCCTGTGTCAGGACGGCAGACAGGTTCCGGCCAAGGCTTTCCAACCCCAATTTAACCAGGGGACTTCTGTCAGAGAGTTTTACAACATGTTTATCGCCACTGGGAGACATCTTAAAGATTTACCTCTAAGCATCAACCGCGAGGAATTTCAGAACGGATACTCTTTATTTGTTTTTAATCTCAACCCTGGCGAAGACATCGAAGCCTTGTCCCCCGTGTCCAATGGAACTTTAAGACTGGAAATGAGATTCAGAGTTCCCTTACCGCATACCGTCACTCTCATCGTTTATGCTTGTTACGATTCCATTCTGGAGATCAACTCTAAAAGACAGGTACTGGTGGATTATTATTAAAAACAAGAAGAATGAATAATCATCAGTTGGAAGGTCTTTTGCGGCATCTGCTGGGTGATGTCTTTTGCGGTGTGTGGGCATCTGACCAGTTACCTTTACTGAGTCGTTCGTTTAGACTCCCCTCTTACTTTATTGTAAACACGCATAAAGGACACGAACCAGGGGAACACTGGCTATCTTTAACTCTGGAGGAGGACGGTAACGCAACCTTTTTTGACTCTTTTGGACTACCCCCAGATTTTCCCCATTACCCCTCGAGCATCTTACAGTTTTTGGAAAACCATAATGGGACTCGCCGCGTATTCTACCACAACCGTCAGCTTCAACACCCTCTGTCCACCGTGTGCGGTCAACACTGCGTATATTACCTCTGCCACCGGGCATGCGGATTATCTTTTGAACGAGTATCGTCTTTGTATCAAGATGATGTGTTAAAAAATGACCTTAAGGCGTCCAACTTTGTGAAAAAATATCAACATTGTATCAGAAATCAAAGCTCCGAATCTTTTAACCACGGGGCTTGTTCTTTACAAATGTTTAAAGAGTGTTACAACTTGTGAGATGCATGTACTCTCTGTACTCTGTAGACTTTGTTTCTGCTTTTGTTTTTTAAAAAGTTGTCTGTAGCCCTTAATGTTTTCTGCTTTTTGCTTTTAAAATAATGTAATAAATTGTCTGTAGCCTTTAATTTTTTTTCTGCTTTTTGCTTTTAAATAATAACACACTCATAAAAGAAAAATGTCTGTAGACTCTGAATGTGAGTAATAAACAATTTATTGAGAAAAGACAAAAAAAAACATTGACTCGACTCATATATACGTTATGTATAAATTTATGGGGGAAGGTTGATCCAAGATTTTCTTGTTTTACACAATCTGGGTTTTCTTTCTGCTATGTAATCCAGCGTGGGGATAATGTTATTTTCTTTTTTACGGTCCGTGCTTTGGGAAAGACTTCTTCATCCTCTTCTTCTTCCACCGGCGTAATCCATCGGGGGGATAATGTTATTTTCCTTTTTACGGTCCAGTCTTTGGGAGAAACTTCTTCTTCTTCAGGTTCAATCAGGGCTCCGTCTGTTTTGAGACGACGGTATTGATCGCGAGCTTGTGGGTCATTTACACAGGATAAGGGGATGTTGAGTTCCATCAAAGTACTTAAGAAACTCGTCCAGCCTTTAGGCGACGGAGTTCTGGATTTTTTATAAGAGAGCAAAAGATTTTTAAATAAATCAATCATATGGGAGCCTTTCACAATCTTGCCCTTGTAAGCGCAGGTAATAATTTTTCTCTGAGCTTCTTCGTCCTCCACGTCGAAAGATTCCAATCTTACTCGTTTAGCTGGTGTAGAGAGGGTTTGCTCTTCATCCGTCGTCTCCTTACTCCCTTGGAGATGATGCATCACCAGTTTCAGCACTCCCCAGTCGTTGGAAGTCAGCGTTGCTATGGCGGTCACAGGCTCCAACGTTTCACCTTCATCCAGCTGGTAAAAACAAAGATCACCAGTTTCGTACTTGAACACGTAGCCCCAGACTCCGCGTAGACCGTAGGGTTCTAAAGACCATTCTTCCTGCAGAGACTCGGGTGGAGGCACCTGAGTTCTACTCAAATAGACGATGCGTTTCTTCGGAGCATCCGTTAGTGAGGCTAATTCTTGATAGATTGTGACGGGTGTCTCGCTAATGAGCGCCACAGCGGGTCCTGTCTTAGATGTTTTAGAGTCTTCCATGTTTGTTTGTTTCTGTCTCTCCTTCACTCCAACAAGACCGAATCTGTTTTAAACTAAGCAGTTAAACAAGGGTTAATATAGGAGCTAAGAAGGGGGACGGACGAGAGGAGGAGCAAAAGGAGGGGCCCAAAAAACATTTTTTTAAAAATGCATGGGGCGGGACTTCCGGTGACAAATACCGTGATTTGATTGGACGAGGCGGGACTTCCGGGGGCGGGGCTTGTGACGTGGCACATTCTGATTGGGAACTGTCAACAGCCTTGATGGAATGTGGTCCCTATATCTATCTCTTCACTTTTTCAAAACAGTAAGCACAACAGAAGTCATGTGGACTAAACTGTGGATCACTTTTCATTGCTTTGACACAAAATGCATTCAATGGCCACATCTTTCAAAATTCATGAACTGTTTTCTCAGTCAAACCCAACCACCACTACACCTCCATTTTGCACATTCCCACACTATTGTAAAAGCTGTTACATATACGCTCAAAACACAACATAACACAACATTACTGTAAATTAGACTATTGGACAATTTGATTCATTCTGCTCCATCTACATCTAAAAAGAAATTTAAAAAATGAAAATGCATAAACTCCTAATTGGGACACCGAGCGCCCATTTTCACTTTATGAAAGACTTGGTGAAAGACAGGTGAGGAGAGGGGGCAGGTGAGGTAGAATCCAGAACATTTTACATTAAATAATATATAATATTATAAAGAGTACGGTCTAGACTTGCTCTATAGGAAAAGAGCCCTGAGATAACTTGTGTTATGATTTGGTGCTATATAAATAAAATTGAATTGAATTGAATTGAATTTTGTAACTGTATGGGATGTTGTGGTGTTTCACCATCTCTTCCAGTCACAGAGTGGTTTACAGGCCGTCCCAGGATGGAGCCACTTTTCCTTCCACCTTACTCTCCATTCCTCAACCCCACAGAGGAACTCTTGTCCTCATGGAGGTGGACAGTTTATGATCAGATGTCCCTCTGTGACACAGTGACTGCTGGATGTCTGGACTGTATTTCTGTATCTGTAGCTCTCCTATACAAGTATGTGTAGTGAACATGTAGAGTTTTGTGTTGCATTACTGGATTTACTTTAGTTTCAGTACGTGCACTTGGAATTACTCTGCAAAAATGGCCAAAACAAAGAAGCCTGTTGAAGCATATTGCAACATCTCTGTGACATAAACTGTGACAGTCTATGCAATAAAGAAGTGTCCTTCTTTCTGTTGTGATGCTTTCTTGGGTTATGCTACATAAATAAATAAAAGATACTTTCACAAAGACAATAGTGACAGTAATTGTAATGCTGCCTGTTGTTAGGGATATTTATGGCCATTATATAATGAGTGACAAAGTGTTTCTGTTGGCAGACAAATGTTGTCAGTGTTCTGGTACACCAATTGATCCTGAGATGTGTATCAAGTGTTTTGATTGCATTAGTGCATTTTGGATGTGAGATGAACTGAAGCTGAGCCGCATGTTGGTAAAGAAAAGTGAAACAGTTTTGAAAAAGTAAACTCAGTATGGAGAAATGTGTGTTACTAATTGTAAAAAACTGTAAGTTGTTTTTAATCATGGATTACCTGTACGAATTAAGGGATTTGACGGGTTAAAAAACTTGATCATGAACGCCTCCTTTGAATTTTTTCAATTTATTTGAAAAAACTAAGGCCCATTTAAGGGATAAATTAAGGGGTGGATTTCATGTTATTTGGTCAAAGTTAAGGGCCTTTTACCCCTTACAAAGCCCTTAAACCCTACAGATAATCCATTAAATACCCTAATTACATCATTATTAATGTTGGTATTTTTTTACATTTTAAGGTAGAAAATGAAGGGATTTGATTCCAGAGTGAGAAGAGTGGAGGCTGTTATAATGATATATTAATGCCCAGAGTTTCACATGCAGATATATGCACTAACACAAACAGGTGTGTGTGTGTGTGTGTGTGTGTGTGTGTGTGTGTGTGTGTGTGTGTGTTCAGAGACTTGGAGCAGCTCTTAGCTCATTAATGTAAACATGCTACTAAGCACAGGTTTCTGCAGAGCTGCACCACTGACTCCCACCATCTACTGGGAGACAGACCAACATGTCTGCCTGTTTCAAAGCTCTTTATCCTCCACTGTCTCTCTTTCACTTTGTCTATCTATGTCTCTCGCCCATGGTTTCCCCCTCAGGGTTTACGTTCCCTCAGGCTTTACCTCCTCCGTCATCACTTTTGCCCCATTTCCACTCTTCCCCTCTTATATTCTTGCCCTCTTTGTTTCCTTTTCATGCTCCAACATCTGCCAACACTTTTTGAACTCCACACGAGTGGTCCCTCAGAACTTTACTCTGCAACGCAAAATAATAACCGCCATACGCCATTAACTCTTTACAACCATATAACTTTCATCTAGAGTGATTTAAAGGTAACAGGCCTGTGGCTGAAGGGATTTAATTGTGAGCCGTAAAGCTCATGAGTATAATGTGCTGTATTGATAATTTGTCATGTCTTGTCATGTCCAGAGGACAAATGGAAAGATTGAATGCAGACGTTGCAGTTGTTACTCTCAGTAGATATGGAAATATTAATAAAGTGGAGAAGGGTCCAATTGCACTTGTTCTGTCTCCAGACCAGCCGGTAGACAATCTCTCTGTTCTCCAGGCAATGTGAAGCTATCAGAACACACACAAGTTATCTTTATTTTAAAAGAAAGTGTTGGCTAGCAGGCACAGTAGCTGTGCTATTATCAGCTGTGGAGAAAAGTTAACCTAACGTTAGCTAGCAAGCTAATGGATACTACAACATACTACATGACAGTCTATTCTTGACCTTGGGAACAGTAGGTTGCAAAAAGCTCTGATAC
Organism: Macquaria ambigua; assembly: GCA_008360985.2. NCBI lineage: Eukaryota > Metazoa > Chordata > Actinopteri > Centrarchiformes > Percichthyidae > Macquaria > Macquaria ambigua. The sequence continues at coordinate 84,219 of VMKM01001274.1, read as the reverse complement.
CTGCTCAGCACCAAACAGCAGACAGACACAGTTAGAGACTAGCAGGTGAACACAGTGAAGCATTTAGCAGCTAAAGAGACAGATCTTTCCCTCAGGAGGGGGGGGAGACTGAATCAGAGCTAAATGGAGAGTGAATGTTGGACTTACATTTGTTGGGTGATCAGAAACACTGGATGCTGATGTTTCTTTGAGCCTGCTGGATGTGTAAATAGGTAGCTGTTTGCTAACATGGGGGTAGCCATATGAAACGTCAGGATATACAGTGATAATATGTCAGTGTTATGTTACAGCTTGTTCCACTGCCCCCAAGTGGCCATAAATCAATTATGGCTGCTGACTCTTAAGCTTGCGACTTAAAAACTAGATGTTCTCACAGTCCAGAGTAAGTGATTCCCACTGGAATGCTCCTGGCGGTCTCTGTTGAATTAGCAGCGTCCGTCGTGGTCTTAAGACGGGGTCTCATAATTGCACCTCTTGGCCCGGAGTGCCCTGGAACTGATGCTCCTCCCTCTCTCTATCCTCCTCTTCACTGATCAGACGTTGTGCTCTGTTTACAGTATCTCACCACTGAGCTGCTGCAAGTGGTGGTTAGAGTTAAAACTGAGATACTGGTCTGTGTGAGTGGGTTTCCTGTACACTGTGGTCAGTTCTCATGAACGCAGGGGTCTAGAAATGAAAGCTTACCATCCTCTTCCTGTTCACTACAGCATCTGATATGTGGGTTGATACTGTTGATGCGTTGGACGGAGAAAGATCAAAGAGGTAATTTACATGTGACACCATAGACCATCTTTGAAAAGAGACAAGGGGGTAACCATCTCCCCCATACACAACCGACTGTCATCATATGACTTTCCAGGACAGGACCCCAATCCCAACCCAGAATGACAAATGTTTTCCAGCAGAGTACCATGGCCTCAGACAAAAACCAAGACAGACCAAACCAAATGTCATTAAACAGATCCATTTTTGCTTTTATTCATTTATTCATTATTACATTTTTCTGTGTATGTCATGATTTTTGCTGTCTAATGGGACCATTTTTACCCAGGGACACAATGTCACTTTCTGACCAGTGTAGCCAAGTAAAGTTAGCACACTACAGTATCTATACTGTACAACAAACTGTCTTGAGATACACTCAGAGAATAGACTTTTGTGCCATTCCTTGGTTTTAGCATATAGACATAGACATATCTTGTATGAAGCTGAATTTATTTCTGTACTTAGTCACTGACATTTTCTATAAATTCTCAGTTCTTGTACTGTCAGTCCCTCTGGAGCTGTTGTAGGACCACATTTTAGACATGATTTTAACATTCTGCCCTCATCAACAGCCAGACTATTGGTACAGGTTAATTGCTGATTCTCAATACTCACATAACTGCCAGGTCTACAGCTGCATCAAGGTCAAGGTGAACTTTATTATCCCAGATAGGGAAATTCGGGTGGTCAAGGTGCAGAAGTACACACAACAGTCATAAAAACAGATATAAATACAAATATACAATATGCAGTGCCCCCCCTCCCCCCACACACACACGTATGCACATACTCACAGAGAAAGCATTTCCAGGCATACACTGACACAAGAAACAAATAAATACCTGAATATGCAGTGGGCGTCATAATCCCTGAGAAACAAAACAAACTATCAACATGACAATTAACTAATATATATATTGCAACATACAAGTATTGCATAAGGATTACCATTGCACATAGCCCTGACCAAAATACCATCAAATCCTATGTCCAAAAGACTTGCTAAACCTGGCTGTTCATGTCTGTGCACATCATCGTTCAACCACACAATTCCATCAGAACTTGCATCATTCTGAGCTGCTGAGTTTCAGCTGATTTCAAGTGGATGCTGCAACGTTTACACTGGAGATTCAACATGGCGGACGGTGCAGGGAAAGTAGTGCAGCTCAGATTATGAAAAGATAATGCAACATTACATTCTGACCTCATGTTAAGGTATCGTTGCAATTGAGAGAAGTGGCATTAAGGAGTTGAGGTTGCCGCCAGTATCATGTCGATTTTACTGCATTGGTCACACTAATCTAATGGACATTTACTGATTTTCTCTTCCACATTTTCCCTCCCTTTTTCCCTCTCCTCCTGTACTGTTGTGTCCCCTCCCAGCCACCTTCCTCTTATTCCCCATGGCACGTTAATCAGGTATTTTTGTCACAAAGTACAAATGTGTGTGTGTGTGTGTGTGTGTGTTGGGCCAGGTTGACTGACAGACGGCCTCTGTAATAGCAGGTGTTGCTACGGCGATGTGGAACAGCTTGCCTTCCCTTACCCAACTTTAGCTTTGCTCTCTGGAGGCCAACATTAAGACAGCAGCCACACACACACACACACACACACACACGTAAAAACAGGAGGCACCCCAGCCACAGTGCATGCAAACATGGAGAGAACACACACAGTATCACACACACACACACACACACACACACCCATTCATTCTCCCATTGTCATCATTACACTCAGTTCGGTCTCGCCTGGTCTGTCTAAGAAAGAGAGAATAACGGCCTCTCTTCTTCTGCTCTCTTCTTATTTTCTCTGTTTTATCCCTTTACTGTCTATTTTTGCCTCTTGTCGTTTATTTACTCTTCACATTTTCTCTTATTTTTTAACTTCTTGTCTTTCTCGATTTCTTTTCTGTCATCAATGCATTTTATAAATAAATTTTACAAAACAAACCCTGTAGGTTGCATTGAGGGTCTGGGTATTCCACTTAGAAGATTATATTTCTACACATTTTAATCTTCTATTAATCCAGTTCAATTCAAATAACTCTCTTTATACCCAGCTGGGCACTTAAAAAGTATAATATTATACTTTTATATAATAATTTATATAAAGTATACTATTTCTAAGGTAATATTATATTGTAATATAACTCTTCAAAATATGCATGTGTGTATCATTTGAATACATACCTTTTTTGAGAATTGGCATTTTGTCTCTTAGAGGAGTCAGAAGATTTGTGTGAAATACCCTACAACAATCAGGGTCCCATGCCATGCTCTTCCTAAACAGACAAGGCCTACATCGATTACAAATCAGCAACAGCACACAATTAAACATCCGATCTGCCATGACAACTAAGAAATATTGCTGAAAAAATTTTAAACTTCTTAAGCAATATTTCTTTGTTTCAGAAAAGGACCATTTTTGCAGAAGGAGCAGCGTTGCAGAGGTCAGATGTATTAAGTAGCCTATATTTATATTTTGCACACATTTGAATGGTAGATTTTTTTCTTTGAGAAAATGCCATTGCATTTAAAACTACATCCCACATGTGAGACCTTTTTATAGATCTGCACAAGTTATTTTGTTTTTTAATCATTTTTCGTTAGCATGTCATACTTTTTTTTTTTGGCTAATCTTCTGGAATCTAGAGCACTGTCGCCATTTATCCATCTCTGGTTTCCTTCCAGCAAGCAGCAAACTTTTAGCTTCTCTGCACACAAACGCTTTTCTCTCTTGACATCGAGCCAGATGTTGCTCATCTTCCATTCATTCATTTGTTTTTGTTCTGGCAGGTCAGGTCACTGGACACCCTTTTTAAAAAAATGTTTGATCACTGGACACCTTGATCTGCACCTGCCGTGGCATCCTCCCCTCCTTTCTGGCTGGGCCTGACCCGACTGTAGTATCATATCAATGCTAACAGATTTAGCTACTATGTGGTCACATAGCAATTTGGCAGCACTTTCCATTGCTGGAATATGGCAGGAACTACTTTGCTGTGTGGCACTACAATGGTAGACACCCTATATATTACATTCTCTTCTTAAATATCACACATAGCCTTAAATGCTGTAAATTAATACAATATAGTTTTTGTTATATATTTTTAAAAATGATAAAACATTTTGAGTTAACTTTACAGTCTAGTTAAATACTAAATCCTACCCTATGCTATAAGCAATACTTATTTTGGTTTTTGAGCCTGCCAAAAATATGATTTTACGGTTTTTAAGGTGTCCTTGGTGCCAGTTAAGGGGTCCAAGTGCCTGCGTATTTTGCGCACAGGTCAACACTTCAGAAAAATTTGATCTTCCTCTAGAAAGTTCAGCAGTTTCGCATCTCAAAGGCCTCCTTTCTATATCCTGCGTCCCTCCTTTCCACTCAGAATCCTTTCCATCCTTTTCTTTTCTTCCCTTCTTCTGTTTTACTCTGCCTCTCCTTCTTACTTTAAGACTTCTGAGTTGTATAGTAAACTTCATCATATTTGCTTTACAGGAAGTTAGAAGACAACAGAAAGCAGTTCAGAGGATGAGTGACTCCTCTGTGTTTAATAAAAAACGAGAAGCCTCCTCCCTCACCTCCTGATTCCTTGTATGCAAATATTTGTCCTTCATTTTCCACACAGGGACACTTTCTCTCTTTGTCTCTTCGTCTCTTCATCTCCCTCTTCTTCTTCTCTCCTATATTAATATGCTGCTATACTTCCTCCAGAATTAACTACATATAAACTGAGAGGAAAGCCAGCAGGGTCACAATCAACTGGTGCAACAGTATGAAATAATAAGAATTCTATATGTTGTAGGTCAAACCCGTGAATTACACTAATTGTCTTCTACATTTCTTATCCTTTTTCCCCACAAACACATGCACACACACACACACACACGCACACAGCATTCCCTATGTCTTACACACATCAATTAAAAATTCCTGACAAAAGCTCTAAATTGACTCTCTCTCCCCATTTTCTCCAGCAAAGTGGAATTTCCTCTGCAGAGATAATGCTGTGTCCATTCTAAGAATCAATAATCCGTTTATAAATATGTTATTAATAAAGGAGTTAAGCCGCATATATATTTCATGGCAGAGGAAGGGAGCGTCTCCCTGAGGCCGCGGGGCTTTACTCCGTATCATTCATTTATAATTAATCTGCACCACTTGGGACTTGGTGAATTAGGAATCCCGCCACAGACTAGAGCTCTGTTCTGTTCCTATCTGTTGCAGCTTGCGAACATGGGAGGTCCTTCTCTCACCGCTGGTATTTAAAAAAAAAAAAAAAAAAAAAAAGGAGGAGGGAGAGAGATTTCAGGACCATGAAATCATGTTGCGAAAGAGCAGCAAATGTAGTTTAAGTGTATCTAACCAGGAAAGGAATGACAGTCACACTGACATACTGGACCAGGAAGCTTTTAACCTAATTCGTAGATGTATTTTTTAATCATATATTTATTTAATACAAATTTATAGTGCCTAATAATCTAAACACGAACAATTACTGAACTATAAGTCACTCTTGATATTCAGCTGCACACCTGTCCTTGCACTAAGAGACTTGGCACATTTTTGTTTTGCTTCCAGACGTGCATTAACTATCTGCAGACCACTTTAGCAACATTTCTCAAGTGCAATTGTGTATTTCGTTATTGCAACTTAATTACTTTGCCACTTTATGTGCGATTATCTATGTTTTAACAATACACTTCTGTAGTAACTATTTATGTATTGTGTATACAGTATAGTGTCTATTTGTATTGGTCATGCCTTATACAGCATATACGTAGTAGAGGCCCACAGTGTGTGTCGTCATCCTGAGTGTGACAGTTCTCTCTTGACCTTAGATGTAGTAGTTCCATAAAAAAAAAAAAAAAAAAAATCATAACTCAAAGTCCACCTACTAGCCTTTTCTGGAGCTTTCAACCGGATCTCACAGTCTTCATCAGCAGAGTTTGACTGCTGGAATAAAATAAAAATGACCGTATCCTTGTTATTGTGAAAAGAAGCCGGATGAAGTACCCTTTAATATTAATGATCTGAGTTTTGAAAATGTATTGGATTATCTAATATATATAGTTTGTCTCAATGTGTCTGTATATTTGTTACCTGTATTAATTCATGATATTTAATTCATACTGACTTTATTTATTTATCTAATGTTTTGGGTTTTGGGTATCCAAACTGTTATTTACACTATGCATCTGTTGTTACACTTCTTTTTGATTTCATTTGTGTGGAATCAATAAAGTTTGTCTGGTCTGATCTTAATAATAAAACACATCTTGAGAGCAGATTTCCACAGAATAGTGCATCGTATTCAGTTTAATATAAGCACTGAATGGTTGGATTTTTGGGCATGTCATTTGCTTTTGTCATTTGTCATTTGTCTGTACATTTGCAGCAGGCCGTCTTTCAAACTGAGTCTATAACCTACTCGTGGTCCAGTAGTAGCCATGTGAAATTTTAACTTATACGAGCATTACCATGAACTCTTTTGACATTGCATTTGGATGGTCCTGGATCAGACAGACAAGCCAGAGTATGTTCCACACAGGCGTAAAGTACATGCAAACACACACACACACACAGACACACAGAATTGGTCCAGCCTTCCTTTGTCCCTGGTTAATCAGGGGTGGACTGACATTGCCGTCACTTTCCCCCAAAAACAAAAGACTTGCTGTGGATGTGAGGAAGCTATATCAGTGCAGCATCTCCCCGGCAGCACCAGGGCAGCCAGGCAGGCGAGAAGAAAGGCCCGATCGCTGCAGGATGGCTGCAGGCGAGGAGAAAGACACTGCTGACAAACGCATTAATTACTTTATCAACTTCATTTCTCAATTAACCTTACATGCCACCTTCCAGGTAAGCCAGCCGGGGGAGGATGAGCGGTGCAGGGCTCTGGCGCCGGCGACTCCTCATCAACTGGAGAAAAACTCAGAGTCAGAGAAAAGATGAGGTGAGGAAAGATGAAGAATCCTGGAGACAATAGCTTCCCCTGCTCTTTAAAAAAGCAAAGGAAAGACAAAAACCAGATAACATTGTCATTAGCATGCATTTAGGTTTCCACCAATCCCGGCTGTGATTACCAAACATAAGGTCCAGTTTAATTAATATATGTTTTCTTTTATCCCTTCATTTGCATTTTCAATTATTTCTTAATAACAGCGTGTTAGCTGTTTGAAGATGTTCTGTTAGCTTGACCAGCACCTCACTGTTTCACCTGAGGCTGGCTCGGCCACTTCTTTCATCATCTCCGAGGCAGAGAGGAAAGTCAGGCGAAATCAGGAAAGGAGGAGAAAAAGTATGATTATGGCATCAGTGGGTGACCCAGAAGAATGAATGGTACTTTATCATTAGTCCACATTAAGAGTGGGAGCTCAGGCTATTCAATTCATTCTGGTGCGAACGCACTTATCTAGACACAATATTTTAAGAATAAAGTCATATTATTTTGAAAAAAGAGTCATAAAGATACAATAAAAACAACAACAAATAATTAATATTACAAGAAGAAAATAATAAATAAATACATTTTCAGAATATAATTGTAATATTTCAAAACTTAAGTAAAATGGTGTGCTCACATTAACAAAAGCTTTTTTTTTTTTTAAAAACAATACGTTTTGAAAAGTGATTTTAAAGATGTCACTGATTCTGCAGCTTTAGATCCTCAGGCAGGGAGTTGCCTGAGGATCTGAGGCTGCACTCTGGATCATAGGGAGCAGCAATTCAGTAATGTAACTGGGAGCTGAACCATGATGTACTTTAAAGGTGATCAGTAAAATTTAAAAATCAATTCTAAAACTGACTGGTAACCATTGATGAGAGGCTTAAACAGGGCTAATATGATCTTGTCTTGTAGTATTTGTTAAAAGCTGAGTAGCTGTGTTTTGTACCAGCTGAAGGTGTGAGATAGTTTTTTGGCTTAACCCTAAATATGATGAATTACAATAATCTAACCAAGATTATATAAAAGCATGTATAACCTTCTCAAGATCAAGTCTAGAGAGAAAAGACCTGATTTTGACATGCCCCTCTTTTGATAAAAACATGATTGAATGAGTTTTGAAACTTGTTTTTCAAATGAAAGGTTACTGTGGAATGTTACGCACCAGGTTTCTGTCTGCAGGTTTAACATTTGTAGACAGGAAGCCAAGATGTGTTTGTTAAATAGGAATGGACTTTGGGGGACCGAAAATAAGTATTTCTGATTTGTTTTGATTTAGGTGGAGAAGGTTTTTGGAAATCCAGCACTTGATTTCTGACAGACAAGATAATAAATTATGAAAATTACCTACTTCACTGTTTTTTAATGGGACATAAATGTGCATGTCATCTGCATAACAATGGTAGTGGATTTTGCTTTTATGTATGATATGTCCCAGTGGCAGCATGTATCCACAGAACAACAGGGGGCCAATGGTGGAGCCTTGGGGAACACCACAGGTCAGAGGGGCCACAGAAGAGGAGGCATTACCAACCACTACTGAAAAAGTTCTGTTTGATAAATAAGATATGAACCAGTCTAGGGCAGTGTCCCTGATGCCAACCCACTAGAATAGAATGATCAACTGTCTCAAGTGCTGAGCTGAGATCGAGAAGAATTAAAATAGAACAATCTCCAGCATCAGCTCTGAATAAAAGATCATTTGTTACTTTAATGAGGGCAGTTTCGGCAGCATACATCACCTAAAATCAAGACTCTATCAAAGCGAGGCATAATAAAAGCTAAAAGATCAGAGAACTCCTGAATCAAAGTTAGATTTTGGGGTCTGTAGATTAAAACACATAGTAAAGGGGCATTGCTATTTATCATAAAACCAAGTGATTCAAATGAGGAAAAGTTTCTGAGAGAGTATGGGAAACATTTAAAATGATCTTTGTGAATCACAGACAGCACACCTCCACAACCTGAAAGCCTAGGCTGGTGGAAATAAATAAAACCCGGAGGACATGTTTCATTTAATGCCACACAGTCACCTGGACTTAACCAAGTCTCAGTAAGCATAATTAAATCTAACTGATTTCATAATATAAAATCATGACAGAAAATGATTTATTTGCCAGAGATCTAACATTTAACAGCCCAAACACTACTGAGTTAGGAGGTGGATGTGGAACAGGACTAGCCAAGGAGGCATGAGGAGGGGCAGCAAGGTCGACAGGGACCAGATTAACATTCACTGTGCAGCTGCGTTTCCAGCGGGGTTACTGGTAGCAATAGGAATAGCCCTAACAGGTGATACATGATGATGTCACAATTGGAGACCTTTACTTATGTTTGTAGAAAGCATTTGGGCCCCTAATCTACTTGGGCACAAACCATATGGATTGTAGAAGGCATCGCACAGACAGAATGAATCAAAGTTCTGTACATATCCAAAGCAGTTAAAGTTGGACCATATAACCAAGTGTCCAGAGAATACAGGTGACTGAAAATCTCCGCACCACGCCGGCAGAGATAAAGTATGGGACCGGAGAAAACAACATTGCGTTTCAGTCACACAAGAGACTGAGCAACTGAGATGAATTGCTCCTTTACTAACTCAGGTGCTGAAACATCGTTGGATATTGGGTGGGATATTTTTTGATGAGAGCTAGTACTTTCCCATCAATGCTGGCCAGGCAGGCTCCCGGGAGGCACTTGACAGCCACCTGACTGGAGTGGAACAACACATACCTCACCTTGGAGTCCCCTATTATGAGTGTGGAAAGACCAGTGTCTGCAGGTGGCTCCGCCAGGGGAGGAGGCAAAGCAGGGCTGATGTGCCTCCTGGTAGCGGCAGCAGCCAGTGGGGACTTGTCATCTCCAGGGACGGAGCTTGCTGGCTGGTCAAGCCCAGTCCTTGCATGGAGGCAGCTGGTTGGCAAACACCTCCTTACAGACAGCTAGGGAGCAGGATATGTTTCCATCCTGGATTGGGCAGTACAGATGACTCCATGAAATATCAATAATATTACAAGTCAAGTGCAGAGTGCTCGATGGAGCAAAGTTGAGTGGGAAGTTAAGATCCGATCACAGTCACAGATCTTTTAGATAAAACCAATTTAAGTTGGTGAGAACTAAGGCCAGGCTGAGAGAGATCACAGTCCATAATATAGTCATAATGTGTTAAAGATAAAGTAAAAAAAATTACAGGAAAAAAATAAAGTCTCAATATTTCAAGAATAAAGTCAAAAATAAGAGGGAAAGGCAATAAGGTGTAATACTGCGAAAATAAAGTTGAAAATTCACCAAAAATTATAATACTCCAAGAATAAAGTTAAAGTTTTACAATAAATAAAATTTAAAAATTGCAAAAAGAATTCATACTAATTTGAGAATGAAGTCCTAATATTTTCAGTGAAAAGTTGTAAAATGATAAGAAAAAAGTCATTACATGTTGAAGATAAAGGAAAAAGTATACGAGTCAAAAATGACAATATTAGGAAAAAAGTTGTAATAATTTGAGAAAGAATATTAGGATTTTCTCTCAAAATATTTTGACTTTAACAGTGGCCCTAATACTCTCTTGTGCAAATACATTTTTGCAAAGAGAGTAATCAATTATATCATATTTACAGTGGACAGAGATACCTTTTCTCAGGTTCTCTAGGTAATGCTAATCCCTTCATTAGCAACACACTGCAGCAACACATTTTACACAATACTTTCATATATTCAGAGACAGCAGACAGCTCCTAGTTGCAATTTTTGGCTCACCACCATCCATCATAGCGGTGTCGAAATATAATATCCACAATTGCAAATTAGCGTGAAGATAAACTCTCTGACAGTTTCTGGCACAGGGAACCCTGTCAGTAATATGAGAGTGAAATAAGAGCAGAATGCTACTCTGGATTCATTTAGACCTTCACACGTTCACATTTAGTGTAGCCTTGTTTCAAGCTTTGGTCCACTGCAGTGTTGTACATTGTATTAGAATCTGTTTTTCTTTTGCATTAGAGCATCTGCCAGAATGGCTGTGGAAGTAGAAGATGAAAGGTTAACATAAGCATATGGACCTTCTATGAAAGCCCTCCAAACACACACATATGCATCTGCACGTGCACATGCATCCCCTCATTAAAACTTCGAATGGAAAATCTGGGAGGGAAAGTGTTAATCAGATGTTTAATTATATCCCCCAACCCTTTGAATTTATTGAAGTAGTTGAGTGTTGGTATTTTTCATTCTGGAAGGAAGAAGGGGGTGCAGGCCTTTCTCACCACTAGTTGAAATGTTAATTATGACCCTGGCAGGAGAACTGAAACACCAAGGCTTGGAGTAGAATGGAAGGGCAAAAATACAAAGCAGCTGTGGCCTGGGCTGGAGCTGGTACTGGGACTGAGGCTGAGACTGGGACTGGGGTGGAATGAGACACAAAGGAGGAGGCAACCAAATCTAAAACCATAAATGGGATTAGGACTAAATGTGAGGATATGGCTGGGATTTAAACTGGGACTGAGTTTAAATCTGACACTAGGATACAAACTTCAGGTAGATATGATATTGTGGCTGGGACCAGAATTTAGACTGGCATTGAGATTAGAGCTAAAGATAAGACAGTCTGAAGCTTGGATTGTAGATTGGGTCTCATGACAGGAGATTGAGGCTAAACCTGGGTCTAAAACCAGGACTGAGACTAAAGCTGAGAAAAGAGCTTGAACTACAAAGTCTTGGGTCTTAAATTGGGATTGGGCCTAAGGCTAGGACTGTGATTGGGACAGAGGTTTGGATTTAAACTATGATTGGGATTAGCACTGAAACAGGGACTAGTATTGAGACTAATGCTGTGATTGTGGCTAAGGGTGACACTGGGGCTAAAACTAAAGTTGGCACTGGGAGAGAGTTAAATCGGACTGGAAATGGGCCTAAATCTGTATGCAATTTAGGCTGACTAAGACTCGGACTGTGGGTATAGGACTGGGATTGGGTCTAAGGCTGTCATTGTGATTGGGCTAAAATGTTGGACAAGACTGGGATTATGACTGAAACTGCAATATGGTTCGGGCTGAAACTGGAACTGGGCATGGGTTTCTGATTAAGAATGGATTGGGGATATAGGTAGGACTAAGGATAGAACTGGAAGTTTGCATTTGGGGCATCTCTAGGGAGGGGACTGTGATTAGTTAAATTAAGTTAATAGTAAAGCTATCCTTTATTGATTCCCGTAGGAAAAATCATACTCTGCATTTAACCCATCCTAAGTGTTAGGAGCAGTGGGAAGCCACTGTGCAGCTCCTGAGGACCAACTCCAGTTCTATGCCAGTGCCTTGGTCAAGGGCACTGACAGGAGAAGTAACCTAACATATGTTTTGATGGTGGGGGAAACCGGAGCACCCGGAGGAAACCCACAGAGAGGAATTAAAAGTGCGACTGTTGCAAGAACTGAGATTTTATCTAGAACTCAAATTGGGCCTAAAACTTGGACTGCAATTGAAGCAGGGCCTTGGACTGGGGCTAAAATTGGGATTTGGACTAAAACTGAGACTGGGGTTAGAGACTGCATGTGGTGGCAAATACTGGGAGCCCAGTACTGGGAACTAGGGCTCAGACTAAATGTGGCACTGGAAAAGGGTCCAATGTAGTCTCCAACCACCACGAGCAAGTTCTGGAATCTTGTTCTGGAAAAAGAGAGGCAGCTCACGATCTGTTCAAGGTTCAATCTTGTTCAAGGTGGGAGAAGGATGGCCGAGTACTCCATCGAGTTCAGAACCATTGCCGCAGAAAGTAAGTGGAATCCTCCTTCTCTCTACAATGCTTTCTATATAACGAACTTCCTGATGTGAATAAAGATGAACTCACCCTTATCATCCTCGCTATCCACATCAGTGGTCATCTCCAGGAGCAGAAGAGAGAGAGAGCCCTGTACATACAGCCCCCAATGCCAGACACACCTGCAAGCTTCTTTTCATCTCCAGCTCCAGCTCCTAGCACCCGTAGCGATGCCCCAGAGTCCATGCAGCTGGGCCGGACTCAGCTTTACTCAGTGTTGACCATGTTGTCTCCTCATGCCCGGTAAAAGGATGGGTTTATCAGTAATCCAGAGGGCGCTGGTGAACCGTACCATAGACCCGGAAATGCCCTTGTGTCATGCTCAACTGATCCCGCCTAAACAGTCCCACATCGTTGCTGTGTTCATCGACTCCAGTGCCCTCCCTACCAAGCTAAGTTTCAACCTGGAGCCCTTGGTCAAGCCCATGGATGCCAGCGCCCTTGACAGCCATCTTCTCTGCTCTGTCACCCACAGAATTGTTCCCATCTGCCTGGGCATGTGAGGTAATTACCTTGAAACACTTTCCACCTGATTAATGCCATTAATCCATTTTGCAATGGAGTTATCACAATGGAGGCCAGCACCTTGCATGGCAGCTCCGTCCCCATCAGAGTGTGAATGTGTGTGTGAATGGGTGAATGAGACCAATCTGTAAAAGCTCTTTGGGAACCGTTAAGGTTGAAAAGCGCTATTTAAGTGAAGTCCATTTACAAGACCCTTTGGCCCTGCATCAACTACCGAGGTCTCAGTGACATCATGGAGAAGAACAGGTACCCCCTCCCACTTATCTATTCTGCAAGGGGCTACCATCTTTTCCAAACTTGGCCTTAGAAATGCATCACCTTGTGCATATCAGGGAGACCTGGAAGACCTAGCGGACATTATGAGTACCTGGTCATGCCATTTGGTCTAACCACCTGGTTTTCCAGGTATGGTAATGAGGTCCTTAGAGACCTGCTCAGTACCTGTGTGTTTGTTTACCTCGATGACATTCTCATCTTCTCCAAAACTAAGCAGGAACATGTGCAGCACGTGTGATGCATTCTCCAAAGGCACCTGGAGAACCAATTATTCGTCAGGGCCAAAAATGGAAGTTCGACATCTCAGGGTGTCATTCCAGGGGTTGCTGGTAGCATCCAGATGGACCCTGCTAAGCTCAATGCACTTCTGGATTGGCCTGTCCCTTTCTCTTGCAAGATGCTGCAACATTTCCTGGGGTTTACCAACTTCTTCCGATGATTCGTCCAGAACTACAGCTCTGTGGCGGCTCCTCTCACTGCTCTCACCTCCCAGAACTCCCCCTTCATGTGGTCCCTGACAGCAGATAAGGCTTTTGGTGAATTAAAATGGTTCTCTCTCAGCCATCTCCTGAGGACCAGAAACTTCATCCCTGTGCCTTTTTTTCCTGCAAGCTATTGCCTGCTGAAAGGAACTATGACATTGAGAACTGGGAGCTGCTGCTGGTTAAACCAACACTGGAGGGGTGGAGACACTGGTTTGGAGGAGACGGATGGTCAGGCCGAGCACATGAACCGAGAGTCTGCGCTGTCTTGCCTCCCTCAACCCCTCCTCCTGGTCTAAACAACTCCTGTGGGTCGAGTACGCCCATAACACCCTTCCCAGTTCAGCCACCAGTCTCTCACCTTTCCAATGCTCCTGGGGTTACCAACCACCACTCTTCCCTGAGCAGGAATGTGAGTCCAGCATCCCCTCAGTCCAGGCATACATCCGGCAGTGTCGACACACCACCCTCCTGCTCTCCTTCAACCATTACCAATGGTCCGCCAACCGACATCGTATCCCTGCACCCCGTTACAACCCAGGGCAGCGCGTCTGGTTATCTATGCGAGACCTTCCCCTCAGAGTGGAGTCCAACAAGTTGGCTCCCCATTTCGTGGGCCCTTTCCCTATCTCGAGGGTCATCAACCCTGCTGCCGTTCGTCTCCGTCTGCCATGATCCATGAGGATTTACCTTATCTTTCATATCTCCAAAGTCAAACCTGTCAATGAGAGCCCGCTTCAGCCCTCCTCCAGACCCACCCCCCTCCCCCTCCTCCCCCAGCTGGTTTAACTATGCCTATTATTAGACTCCAGTAAATGTGAACTTTTATCTTAAACTGCCTGTCTTTGAGTCGTGCTTCATGAGAGCAGAGGAAAAGGAGGGAGGAGGTGACAGAAGAAGAAACTGAAAGAGAGAGAGAACATCAATTTAGCCTCTCATAAACACACAAAAATAAAACATTTACTTGAACAGATGCATATACTCATGCATATTACATGAAGTTGCAAAACGCAAATACGCATCACAGTTCTGTGTCATTTAATTTAGGCAGATGATGTAACAAGTAAATAAAAAATACCCAGTTTGTGCCCTACCCTGTTCTGCTATTGCACTAAACAGTTAAAACTGGATTAATATCACACTGTAAATTAATTTTAAAACATCACAACATACTGCTGTATGCATATTGAAAATGCAGGCCATTTGTCTCGGTCAAGGAAAATGTGTGTATGTAGTTCATCACAGATTTGAATTAAGTGAATAATTTGACTAATCAAACAGTGGTTTAATCAAGTTACTTTAGAATACGTTGCCCATACGAGACATGAAATGCTAATGCTTTTCGTTGTCTAATTTTAACTTGAATTTAAATCGAGTATGTTAATTCTTTTCTATACATTTCTAACTATAATCAGATTACTGTATCCATTACAGCTACAGTAATAGTGCCTTTAACAGATTATTTTCAATCCTGGGAGATCTCCTGAACCACCACAAGAGGGTTCTTGGTCTCACAAAAATCACAAGTGCTTTTCACCTGTAAAGCATATTTGTATTTAATCAATCCGTTATACAACCAAACAGGACACTGGATTTATTCTAAATATGTTCTTATGTAATTTACTGTATACAGAAAAGTCTGCATGACTGCATGACTGTGTAATCTGGATGACTGTGTACCTGCATTTGCTTAAAACATTTAACATTTTCATTGAAATGTGTTCTTGTGTAGCTGTATATGGCCAGGTTTCTCTTATAGCCACAGATTTTTTGAGGACAGAGGACAGAGTGAGATGTTTTGTTCCTAGTTTCCCCATTACTGGGACTTGGGAGTATTACTGGGACTCATTGATTCACCAAAACAATGCATAGTCTAATTACCACTGTATTATTAGACATGGATGTCAAACTCAACGGGGAGGGAAGGGAGTTGGTCCCAGGCCAAGAGAATATTGAGCACCTTATTTGTTACACAAAACAACAAACCCCCTATATTAGATGACATATGAGCTAATTTCCTGTTCCATGATTCCCTTTAGATTTAGGCAAGGTGTGTTGTTGTAAACGTACATTTGAAAAAAAAGGAAAAAAATACATACAGTGTGTACTTGCGTGCATCATCCTGTAGACAGAGGAGGCCAGGTGGACAACCAGCGACAGTAATTTGTCCTTTCTTTGTTTCAACCACAACAAACCAACTTTCCTTTTCTTTCTATTTGTTTTACTTCCTCCTCCTTCTCCTCTTCTTCTTTCTCCTCTCCCCTGCCCACCCCGCCAACCCCCCTCTTGCTCTCTCCCCCCTTCCCGCTTTCTCTTTTTTGATGTGTTTGCCTTCACGGCTTCTGAGCGCTCTCTAATTCCATCTGGCCACAACAGAGAAGGCGGCGCGGTGAGAAAAAGCATTTCCATATGTGCAAATTAGGGACCCCCCCCCAACCCCACCTCCGTACACACATACACATACACAAGTTGCACCTACCCCCCTACATATTGACTGCCAAGGCTGCTAATGGTGATCAAGGGGAGTTTTTGTTGGCCCTAGGTCTGAGTCTGTAAGTTGTCAGGACTGTTATGTCTACATCAACAACTATGACCTGGGGAAAATGATGATAATTAATAATATAATGACAAGCAGACTACAATTATTATTATTATTATTAATATAATCATTGCTATTATTATTATTATTATTATCATTATTATTATTATTGTCTTCCAAATTGCATGTACTGATTATGACAGTTATCTTAGATTGAAAGGCCTCCACCTGCAGCTTTATTACCTGTGCTCCGGTTCCATCTGTAATTCCTCCGGTGAATTACAACTTCCCCACTCACAGCATGCCTCCAAAAAACAAATGTTAGCAGTTCATTTGGTTTGAAGGAAAAGGAAGAATGAGCAGAGAGACACACAGTGACAATTAAAGCCATCCATCCTGGCCTTCGGGTTGCTGAGGAGAGACTCCCCCCACCCCCCCACCCCGCTCTGTGGCGCTTTCATTTTGATTTTGCCAATTTGAAGCTTCGACACACTCAGCAGTTTTAGAGTTTTTGTCTGAAATACCTTTAAAATGATAAAAAAAACAAAGTTAAGAAAATACCTTCAAAATGATAAAAAAACAAAGTTAAGAAAAGATGAAAGTTAATATATTCATTTCTTTGTTTTCTTGTTTTTTTTTTGCACATAGATAACATCCACCTCACCTCATCTCACCTCAATATCTCTAACACACAACTCCCCCCACCCCCACCCCATCACTCTGCACGCAAAGAATGCAGCCTGCTTAATAAAGATGCATGTACAGCACTGCTGTGTCTTTTCTTCTGCCTGTACGTCAGTGTCATTCATGACACAAACAGCTCCATTTTGTCTTGGTAAACTGGGATCATTCAATCAATGCCTGTTTGTAAGCAATTCTAAGACAGCTAACTAGATTGTGACATATTGAGAGATTCCACCTTGTGTGCGAGCGGTCAATACTGCCATTCCTGAGTGGCCATGCCATTAAAGCCAGGCCTAATAGTTTGAGGTGACATTGGAATGTCATATTTGTGTGTATGCGTGTCTCGGCGCGTGTGAAGTTTTTGCCTGTATAAGTTCTGTGATCGAAGCCAAAAGTGAATAACAACATTAGATCTATAGACCTATAAAAACTAGCCACAATATATGTTAACTTCAACTAGATACATGATAAGGATTGTTTGAGGGTAGAGGTAGAGGAAAGCTGCTTTTGTGGTCATTATATCAAAAGGGTTCATGTTATGAGCAACATGAATGGGATCAGTAAATCTCATTGCAATCTGCCTATTAAAGCATGAAATATCTTTCAAAGTTCACAATTTGGTCTGTTAGTGGCGCTCATGGAGTGTCCAAACTGGAAAAGGTTCATCCTCTGGGATCTGCTCACTAGATTTCATGGAAACCTGCCCACTAGATTCTGTGATGCCTGTTGTGTATGAATAAAAAGTGGCCAGTAGTGGCCCATAGAAAAGGTCATGGGGTCACCATCCTCTGGGGTGCATACATATCCAAATTTTACAGTGATATGGCCAGTAGATATGAATATATTATGCTCTAGGCCAAACTGCAATCCTTTGGCCTTGCTACTAGTAGTTAGGTATTTAATCATATATACTGAATGGAAAAATGTACACTTAACTTGCAAAACTGCTGTCCTCTGAAATATTCTTGATCCTTTTTGGCAATAGTGTAGTCCCTCAGACTGAGTGAGCCCCCCTAGGCCTCTGCGCCAGGTAGAACCAACTCCCCACCTCTTTGCCAAAGCAAAGTGGTGTGGCAGTGCCAGCCCTGGGCTTGGTAAGCACAGTTCAAACAGCTGGCAGAGATGTTTGGCTACCAGTGGCAACTATCCTCTTGACCTCTGCATGTTCAAGCAGAGAAGATTACAAGATGGAGGCAGTCATCAATTATAAGGCAATGAGGCAGCCGTCATGGGGGGGTGTGAGAGCAGACGCAGGGCATAAGCTCCAAACACTGTATGAGAGCCGGCTTGAACAGGCTTTGTGTGAGCAAATTGTTTGTGTTCATCAATATGCGTGTGTGTGTGTGTGTGTTTATGAATGTGTGTGTGTTACAAGCAGCGCTGCTGAAAGCGAGGACTACAAAAGCCTCGAGGGGCCAAGGGGAAATCTTGGGCCCCCATGACCCCTCCTGTGGCTGGGGCCCAGCTGTGCTGTACTGGGCATCTGCCAGCTAGAGGACAGATCTGTCCCCAACCACACACACACACACACACAAAAATGAGGCTCAAACAGTGTTAAAAAGACACTCACATACAGACTAACATGTGCACCCCTGTGTCTCTCTCTCTCTCTCTCTCTCTCTCACTCTCTCACACACACACACACACACACGGATCAAGCAGTGATCTATCTGTTTGTTTGTTTCATGGGGGCATATCCTCTTTGAGTGATAGAGGGCAGTTGTGGTCTGAGGAAAATCCTCTCAGTGCATCTCTCTGAAGGAGAAAAATCAAATCAAATCAAATCCTTTGTTTCCCCCAACAACAAACCCAGGAGCCATACTCAACAATCACTCACTCCAATGGCTCACACAATTGCCAAAGCGATAACATCCTGGGAAAAAAAAAGAAAGAGAAAAAAAGGGCCACTACATAAAATATTCCTTATAATGTGAGACAACAACACAGTAGCATTTCAGATGCTTTGCAAATGTTCACTCTGGTAAAATAGGACCCTTTCCTGTGTGCACAGTAAAATTTCTCCGTGTCCTGCCAGGTCCAAGTTCCCCCATAATAACTCACTTACACAACTTGTCCAAAAGTATGTGGACACCTGAACTTTCCACCCATACGATATGGTTGAAGATGTCATTCTTAAACCATTGGCATTAATGTGCTGCTCTAACGGCCTCCACTTTTCTGGTTTCAGTCTTTCCTCCAAATGTTGAACCTGCTGTAGGGATTTGCACCCACTCAGACACCAGAGCACCAGTGAAGTTGGCTGATAAGACCTGGATCACAGTTCATCCCAAAGGTGTTGGATGGGGTTAAGGGTATACATATTCACATTTACTTTTATTGGTAGATAATGTTTTATTTTAATTTTCACTGAAAAGAACACTGTATGTTACTACATTATCTTTGAGTGATGTTAAATCATAATGCCTTTTAGGGAGAGTATTAAATGTTAATCAAAAAAATAAAAAATAATAATAATAGATTTTTCACAAAAAAACAAAAAAGGAGAGGAGTTGGTAGTTCTTTTTTCAGCCCTGAATAGTGTCTGCAGCTATACCTGTCAGGCCACAAATAGCCCCAACAATCTCCACCAATCACAGGGTATGGCAGCATGTATGTAGCCTGACAGGCGAAGCCCAGGGCCAAAAAAGATTTTGGAAGCTGGACAATCAGAGGACACTTGTTTGAGACATTTTAGTGAGCCCCAGTGGGAATTATACCCTTAAATGGGGTTGAGGTCAGTAAAGTGGGGAAAGCATTTATGAAGCTGGCTTTGTGAAACACAAACTGTTGACACAAAATTGGAAGAACACTAATGTTTAAAAGATCATTGTTTGCTGTAGAATTACGATTTCCCCGTTATTGGAACTAAGGGGCCCAAACCACATACTTGTGTCTACATACTTTTGGCCATGTTGTAGGTCAGGTATGGGTAGTTGAGTGCTATAGCTGCTGCTGGACATCTGCTGTTTCATACTGGCATGTTGGCAAACCGTACTGTAAGCATGTCTTAAAAGTGACACACAAAGAGTGAAAGGAAACATTCTTTCATCTTCTACCACTTCCTCTGCTTCACGTCTGGAGAGAGTTGTCTCCTATTCTCTCGTTCTTTCTTTAAACGGAACCCTCATGTACACATACTCACACATGCACGCACATATACACACAAACTCTTCTCTTACACTAGGCAGTGTCATTTAAATGGGCTGTATGAAGACAGATGATGGAAATAAATAAAAGGAGTTTGAGAGACAAGGGGAGGGAGAGAGAGGTTCAGACCAATACCTCTGCCTGTCTCTCTCTCTCACTCTGTCTTTGACTCTCTCTCTCATACAGACATACATGCAAGAGTGTTCTCATTCATGCCCATCCCAGCCTCAGATGGAATCCTTAAAACAAGTTAAAAGGAAGACACATGCTTCTACTTCCTGTTTAGCTGAGATGGGAAAACCTTCTTTTATATGGGAAGGTAACGTATCCATCAGTCACATTAGCACCACAAACTGCCATCATATCACTGCTGACACAGACATGACTGAATCATTTAACCATCTTTTCAAACAGAAAAGTGAAATGTAGCTTTACTTGAAGAAAAGAACCAATGAAACCTCAGATTTCATGAAACCAACACAAAGCACCATATAGACGGGAGATTAGCCAGGTAGGTTAAGTCAACAGACACTGTTCTAAAGTGTTCTATTATTTATTTAGTCTTATTGTCTTTCTATTTGTTAGCATGCTCGCTGGCTAAACCAGGCTACAAAGCCAACAATTACTATGTTTTTTTTAGCTTTGCTAGCAGTAAATGAACGGTGAGTGGAAGCTAATGTAGGAATCAGTAAATTCATTCAAATTCTGTTTTTTAGTTTTCTTTCTGATTTTGGGTCAATTTTAGATAAATTCAGCAACTATGGTGCAGGGTTTTGTTTCCATAGTGTTCTGAATTTGCTACAACTCTGATTTGAGCTTCTGACTGGCGTATTCTCCATAGCAATGGCAGCTGAGGCTCATGGGTATTGTAGTATGTAGGGCCATCACCATACCAAACTAGCAGACAAACATGATTTCTCAGAAATGAGATTAAAATAATTAGAATTTAGCCATAAAATGAAGCTATAGTGCTGTTAAATTACTCAGGAGACACTTGGGTTTTTATGTTGGGGGCTGTTGAGGTTGTCATTAAAAACTTAGAAATGTTATATTTACAGTGGGAAGTCAGTGGCTCCTCCAACTTTGCAACTCAATTTGCCTAATTTATATTACACATGTAAAAAACAAAATGTCCTTCTCACGTACAAATCCCTTGATACCCCAGTACCTATCAGACCTCCTCCACCCCTATACCCTGTCCTGGAAACTGCGGTCCTTGGACACAGGTCTGCTCACCACCACCCCACACCAGCCTGTGGACTTCAGTGTGATAGATCCACAATCCTGCATCTCTGGACATCTTCGAAACACTCCTAAAAACCTACCTGTTCACCAAGGCCTATGGACTTAATTAAGCTCATTATCCCCGGCAATCATTTTATGTTCTCGTCTTATTTGTTTTGTCTGCCTCCTTCTGTGTAAAGCGTCCTTGGGTGCCCTGAAAGGCGCTATAAAAACTGCAAGCTATTATTATTATTATTATTATTGATCAGTATTTCAGAGCGAGAATCGCTAGTTTTTGCTGACATTCTTCTGTCTGTGACTTGTCCTACAGTCACACCACCTTTCTTTTTTTCTGAATGTACAATAACATTTTGCAGTTTTTGTGTGTGATTGTATCCAGTCAGCTGCTGAGACAAACTACACAAACTACATACAAATACACTCATATAGAGCATAATAAATACACTAATTTGCCACAATATGTTCCCAAGCAGGAAGTGACGGATAACCCCAGTAGTTTACCACCCTTTTATTCGGGGACCACATCTCTAGCCTCACATCAACCTTACTGGTAACAGGAGTAAGTTACAGGACATCTGAGACAAGGAAATAAAACATAAATCTGTGCATTCCTGATGCAGTAAGTGATTTCTGTTCAGATCGGTGGTTGTGGGCCTTATAATCACTGACTGAGGATTATAGTTTAGCCTGAATTTTATTTACCACTGGCAGGGCTCCATCCACACCAACAGTGGACACAGTCCAAATGTGAGGCTGATGTTGTGCCAAGAGCTTTAAAGCTTGACAGGGAGGGAAAGAGAATTAGTGTCATCCCTCTGTTCTTGCTCTCTTTGGTTTGACCCTCCCCGACAACTACTCTACATATATACCACATATACATACATACATACACATACAGCACCAGTGCTTATAGGGTACAATGACACGTAAACACACACAGTCACAAACAAGAAGTTCTTTCTGTGTGTGTGTGTCCAAGATTCTGTCTCACACACAAACACAGCGCTTCTCTTTACCGTATCTCCCAGTTGTCGCACGAGACGAGCTTTCCCTGTCACTGAGGCTGAAATATTTATAATGAGAGCGATGAGGGGAGGCCCTGAATTATTTAACATGGGGGGGCAGGATGGCACTAAATAATCTTCACAGTGTGGCATCCTTCTTCATACACACACACTAACACTTTTTCTCATGTCCCTGCTGTAGCGAGTGGACAGCGCTGCAGTCCCCTCACCGCCTCACCTCTCCAGGCAACAGCAACAAAACCATATGTTTCAGTATGTGTGTGTGTGTGTGTGTGTGTTGGACAGCCCTATTGCCAGGCTGCATATCCAATGAGACGGCAACACTCACCAGTGTATTTTACATATTCATACACCCCCCTTAGGTATTCAGTTGTCATCAATCCAAATGCACAATAGGAGCTGGATCAAGCAAAAACACTCAGGTCACACACTTCGAACGCAAGCTACTGCTATTATCACGGCCGTGTTCGCCACAGTTCATACTGGCATGGTTAACGTCGGCCTACCGTCTGATTTCCCCCGGGGGTCCACACAGCTCTCTCTCTCTCAGGTGTTTATTTTGCGTCTTTCAAGCTGCACTGTGCCAGGGTTTTATGTAAAAATCCAGACTTGTTATCAGTCTGAATCACAAAATGGAGCCAACACAGAGTCCCATCCTCACTAATTGAGATGCCCATACGCTCAAATTAAATTCTGTTGTTGGGGAAAAGAGATGAACTGTAAAGTCAAAAGTGAAATGGAAAATGTTTTTTTTTACCAGGTTAGCTAATTGTACACATTCCAGCCTTTTTGGCCCTTTATGGCCCTTTAAATTAAGTCATGTTTGCTTGCTATCCCTTGTCATACATTTTGACCTTATTAGGAATTCAGCAGGTGAACCACAGAGTGTTTTTTTTTTCTTCTCATATTGTTTAATCTGGAAGATTTTTTAAGGTATGAAGAGGTAAAAGTGTTCAATATTCGCAAAAATAAAAAAAAAGACCTTTTAGAAAAATCTGAAAAAAAACAAATGATGGAAAAATGTCTTTTTCTTTTTTCTTTATTATCCTTTTAATCATCTTTTCACCCCTCAGATTTAACTTGGGACACCTCGGATGGTCCACACCCACAGGTTGGGAACCACTGCCTTGTTCTGCAAGAAAAAAAGAAAAGAAAAAAAATCTAAATAGGTAGGCTGAGCATGTCCTTGCGTTACAGGTTTAAGTTAAAACAGGTTCAGGTGTAGATGATTTTTATATTTTTTCAATTACCCCCCACCACTTCCTTCCTTGAATTGTGCATATCTTTAGAGGTTACTTCATAGCATAACAGCACAATTTATTCTTTGTGTATAATCCAAAATGCATTAAAGGTCAACATTATAAGTGAAGCATTTATAACTTTTGGACACTTGAAGCAATTAGCCCCTACATAATGTCCCAGTGTGACCTCCTGATGTAGCTGGTAGAAAATCAAATTTCAGAAGAAAGTCACCATTGAAATGATATTTTCTTATGACTTTATAGCTGTTGAAATCCTTACATAGGAAGTGTGAAATGGGAGCAAGCAGTAGGCTAATCTTAAAGACATTGTTACCTCTGAAGACCTATGAGGTGACATCAATAAAATCAGAAGGACAGGCAGTGTTTCGTGATTTAGTCTAAGAAGATGACTGCAGTTTTAGTTAAACCTCTTTTATAAAGAATGCTCCGTAAGGAAGAATGAACAAGGGGATTTTCTCTTATGTGCTCCCTCTGTGGCCGCCCCCCATGACTACCAGCCACAGATGGACATTGCAGTTCGCCCTCCTTACATTTTCTCACGTTAAATTGGTCTAGCTGAAGTGTACGCTTGGAGACGACGGGCGAGAGCTCTTTGGGGGATCCTGGACCAGGCGATGAGGCCACCCGGGACTGGTCAGGCTGAGTGGGGGGAGAGAGACTGAGAGAGATGGAGATGGAGAGAGAGAGTGTGTGTATAAGTGTGTGTGTACGTCCTATTATCTGCGTCTCCTCAACATTTTGTGAAGGAACCAGATGGGGTCCATTCACACCACTCTGAGTTCTGGAGGCTCCCTGCAGCCACCTCTTGTTATCTTTTGTCACCAATCAAGTGCCATTTTCTCCCTCCTCCTCTCCTCCCCTTCCTCTCCTCCTCCCTCCTTTTTCCTTCTTCTCTTCCTCCCTCCTCTCTGCTTCCATTTGGGGCCACCAGTGTGCATAGTTGACTTGTAGTTTTACCTCAGTAGAACCTTTGTAGAACTTATTTGCCAGACCTGTAGGCTGCTAAGAATACACTTACAGTATTGTTGGATATTGTTGGAGATTTTTTATATCATGTGATTTTTTATATCATGTGAGCACCTAATTGTAGGTAGGGCTGTCATTTCCTGTGTGTAAATATCGCCTGTTTTTATTTCACATAGATATACTATATGGTGGAATAATTGCCTCATTAAAACCGGAGCTTGCCCTATCCAATGTGTGGACTACCTCACTCTCCAAGTTATACCATGTTTCACAGTCCTTAAGGAGCACAGAGGTTAAGATCCAAAAGGATCTCACTTCAGGGGACCCTAAACTCTTCCCATTGGCTTGCAGGCCTGGGATCCCCAGATGTAAGGTTTGCAGTTGGGTGTTTCTCGTTCTGTTGGTAGATCCACTCTACATTTGTCTTTTTGTCCGCCCATCAGACACTTTGGTCCAGAGCAAGATATCTCAGAACTACTGGCCAAGCTGCAGTGAGATTTGATCTTAATGCTCATGATCCCCAGAGAATGATTTCCAATGATTTTGGTAACCTAACCCTGACCTATTTTCAAGTGCTAATGCAAGGTCAAATTTCCCCCTAGGCCAACACTAGTCCATGACTAGGTATCTTGGAAAATAATGGTTGGACATATATAAGATTTGCTGTTGGTATTCTTTGTCCCTGGAGGATGAACCAAACTGTTTATTGCATCCCTTGACCTTTAACGTGGAGCCTAAATGTTTTACTTGCACAAGAATGATCAATACTGGATGTAAAGATATGCCATTAAATGTACTGCCCACTTTAATGCTACCCAGAGAATGCTCTTTTAGTTCTAACTCCTCTAGGGCCACCCTCTGGCCAAAATGTTAACTTTAGACACACAGCCCAATAGCCCAGGGAATTATGTTCATATTGGATATTTGTACACCTCAAAATGTACATCCAATGCCCAAATTCAGTGCCAATGAAGAAGATAGTGTGCACTTTATGTAGCGAAGTGGAAAGGGTGTGGAGGCTGGGGTGGTGGATGGGTGTGCGGTTATGTCCAACTTCATGCAGGTAACTGGAGTTCATGTCCAGTCATAGACCTGTAATTAATGCTCACTCTTTTGGAACCAAAGCTACGATCTTACTTTAACCTTAACTAAGTGTTTTAGTTGCCTTACCTTAAACATACCATAGCTTATTTGCCATAACCACAATCTTTCCCTTTAACCACACTATACATTTTTTTTAAATATTGGCAATTAAATATTAAAACCCTTTATTGAATTAATCTGGGGTTTTGTAGAATTGTCCAATATTGATGTTCTTTTCTGTCGATTGGAACACGAGATCTCATAATGTAGTTGGTAGATTGCTATGAAAATTGCAAAGCACATTCATGCTCCCAAGAAGATAAACCCTTTTGTTTTTACTTGCCAATTGGCCCTTCTTTTTGTGCTGGCCTCAAGACAAAAAAAGTTTCAGGACAAAATTTCTAGCCTACTGATAAAGCTTCACATAATTTTTCATCTTAAACTATGCAATATGACTGATATCTTTCAAGATCTGACTTTTGTGTGTCTAAGATACTTTCTGACTTGTTTGCTCATTGAAAAATGATCATTGGTTGTCTTCTTTAATTTAGTTTTCTTGTTTCTTTGTTCTAAATTGCCAATATTTCTTAAGTCAGACGTACTCTCTATTATGAGTAAAGGTTGAAAACACCAGGGACAATAAATCAAACAAAACCAAACCCAGTGTTGTCTTGAGGGTTGTAATGAATGTTACGGATTTTTGTCTTATTTATGAAAGGACCAGATTCCTTCTGTTTGTTGTGAGTGTATGTTTGATATTTCTGAGTTTCTGCTGTTTACATCCCTCTCTTTGCAGCATGGTCAGGTCAGGCCATCCTAGCAAGTTCAAAGAAGTCTCCAACAATCCTAAAATGTCATCACGGGACCTGCAGGTAGCTCTCACAGTTGATGTTAAAGTACATGCACCTACCATCAGAAAGAGACTGCACGAGTTTGATTTTCATAGGAGGTGCGCAAGGAGGAAAGCCTTGCTGTCAAAAAATAAATAAATAAAATACATTTTAAAAAAAAACATCAGGGCAAGGCTAAAGTTTGCCAGAGAATTGTTTGGCACAAACCAAAGACAGCATTTGAGCACAAGAACCTCATATCAACTGTGAAGCATGGGGATGGAAATGCCATGGTTTTGGCATACTTTGCTGCAGCAGGGCCTGGCCAGCTCACCACTGTAGAATCCACTATAAATTCTTTATTGTATCAGAGGGTGCTTGAGGTAAATGGGAGACCATCCGTCCAAAAATTGAAGCTGAAGCGGATGTGGACCATGCAACATGACATTGACCCAGAACATGCCAGTAAATCCACCAAGGAATGACTGAAAAGAAAAAAAATGGCCAAGTCAAAGCCCGGATCTTAATCCTATTGAGATGCTGTGGGGTGATTTGAAATGGGCCGTGCATGCAAGAAACCCTTCAAACATCAAACAGCTGAAAGAATTCTGCATGGAGGAGTGGGAAAAACTTTCTCCCAGTCTATGTCAGAGACTGGTAGACAGTTATAGGAAACATCTAATTGAGGTTATTTCAGCCAAAGGGGGCAATACCAGCTATTAGGGCATAGGGTGTCCTAACTTTTTCTTCAGCAGGAATTGGCATCTTTGTTCATTTTCTGTTAAATAAATGATACCACAGTTATGTTTTCAGTTCAAATACATCACCTTTATCTGTAGATATTGTTTGAATCAAATATTGATATGTCCATATTTCCTAAAAAAGACCCACATATTTCATGGGATATCCTAATTTATTCATGACTGTAGTGTGCATGAGAGGGTACGTGTATTTAGACTAAATGTGGGTGTTTTGATCAACTCTCCTGACTAATCAGAGCTCATTGTTTTACCTGGCAGAGAACAAAGGCTGAGTGATTGCTGTGATTATGGTGAAACCAGAGGAGAAATAGAACTGAACAACCCGTGACAGCCATGGCTGCAGAAAGGGAAAGATCATCATCATCATTAAAGGGGCTGTGAGCGGTATCACTTTGATAACTTCTGTCCGTTCTTGCCGACTAGCACTCCCCTCCCTCTTCCCCACGTCTCCAACTCTCCCCCTCCTTCAACACATGAACATGCAGCGGTGTCCGCCACAGCACCTTACATTATTAGGCACAGCAGCAATGGAGAACATCTACCTCTAACCAGTAAGTACAATATAACCAAACATTGGCAATAAATGTAGCTTGCTAGCCATCTACTGAAGTCACAGACTAACAATAGATTACACCCGTATGGTAGTATGAATATGGTTTTAAAAATATTAGATAGTGTCGTATTGGCTAGATAGCTAGCTAGCAATGACCGGATAAAACGCATCTGGCTAACCAGACAATTCCAAGTTCTAACATCATCATTTGCAAACATAAATAGAGCAACTGAGAATTGTTCATAGTGTTTTTAAAGCCAATATGTCTGCAAATGGAAGCTTGCGAGCAACTTATTTGAATTGTCAATCACCCAAGCTGTGAAGCTGCAGCTGTCAATAAGAACTACGATTTGATTTGCGCAAGTCACTTTGTTATAATTTGCTATCACAGTTCACATCAGGCAGAACCAACCAACCAACAAAGAGGACGTGGTCAGGGAAGAGGGAGAGCTGCGAGCCGGGGCAGAGGCAGAGGAGGACCAGGACGCGGTCCTGGTAGAGGGAGAGGCAGAGGCACCTTTGGTCTGTCAGAGGAGGAAGCACTACCTGTGCAAGGCAACCAGGTTGTGATCCCCAATCTTCTGCGTCTTGAAGATTCCGGAGTGTTTTCCAGATCCTGGCCGATACGTAGGCTTTCGCCCAAGTAGAGTGTAGGCCTAACTGACATTACACTACTGACTGACACTTCTGTCACTTTACACTTGTGTTTTCATCTTTTTAACTTTGTTGTCTGACTTTCTGCAGACAAATTTGTGTGCTAATGACTCTCGACACCAAACCCAGGGTCCCTATTTGCCTAAATATGAAAAGTCTCTCCATTTTATTTAGGAACGTCACCAATATTATCTAATACATTTTCTCTTATGACATAATCTCTTATGACGTAATGACATACTTCATTACACATTTATTTAGTTTCACCCAGTTTTGCTACCAGGTGGCTGGCTGCAGTATAGGTCATATACCCCGCCCCCTCCATGTTAGTGGGTGGGACATGGGGCCAAACTGAAAAATCAAAGCACACATCAAATAAAATGTTCCCAAAGATGGTTTCTCTCATTTTAGGTAGTTCTTATCACGCTGATGTTTGTTCAAGTGTTCATTTTTCTGATAAGTTTGGTTTTAATTAGTTATTTGATGCTATAAAAAGGGCGTGTGACGTCATGATTGACAGATAGCAGCGTCTGTATCCGGGATATTTTGGTTTCATTTTTGTACACTGTGAGGAAGTGGAGACGCATCGTCCATCTTTATATACAGTCTATGACTGAGGAGGCATTTGAATAAAGCCTTAGGGCATCAGTATGCTTCAATCGAAGTGCTTGTCAGATCGTCTAACAGCATTTGTGACCCCTTTTTCAATGGCAGAATCTGAGGGAGCTGCGTCTGACAATTTTGGTAACTTTTTGAAAAAGACAATCAGGCCACTTTATGTAACAGCTGGCCAGGTGTGTGGAGGTTTGAAAGTAAGAAAGGGTTTGAATCAAGATCTCTCTCAAGATCTAGTTTTTCATTCTTCACACAACATTTTGTTTGTACAACCAAGTACAACAAACACGTAAAATACACAGAATTCTTGGGAAGCAGTGGAATACAGCCATGAGCACGCTTGTCACCCTGCCTTTCAGACAAGTATAAACACCTTTGTCTCTAGACGGGGTCGGGTGACACGTTGTGCGAACTACTTTGTTTGAAGCATACTGAACCCTTTGGACACATACAAGTTATTATGCCTGAGTGGTCCAGGTCACCGCTTCCATTAAAGAAGCTAAATGTTTGTTGGACTGGGACATTTCCCCACCATCAGCATGTGACAGAGGAGAGGAGGGTAACATCTGTGAGTGATACAGAGGACTGGGTTTCCCAGCCATGAATGGACAGCTGTATATACAGTACATACTTGTTCTAAGCCACAGCTTCTACTCACTCCTTTCCCTTTGGTTTCTTTTTAGCTGCATGCAAAGTGGTTGTTGTTCAGTATAACTGAACTGAACTGACAAAATATAGTGTAGACAAGAAGAGAGAACAAGTGCTCAGAGAGTCCTATCCTGGTTTTGATGCTATTCTGGATATCATCTCCCTGTATACATGATTATAATGACTCTGGTTGCTGATCACTATCTGCTGTCTTTGCAGGCGCTGGGTTTCTGACTCCTCCTCTTCCCTGCCACTCACTGTCATTTCTGTAATATATATCTATCAGTTGAGGATGGGCCTGCTTTGGTCAATAGCTGCCTGATTACTAATTACTAACACCGTGCTTGGCATTTCTCCATCGTATCAGAAGTATATTGTGAGATGTAAGCAAGACGAGTGATACAGAGCTCATTCTGTGTTATGAGTGTCAGGCTTTCACTTTCACTTCTATATATAGTTCAACATAATATTTTTGTGACATCTCTATGTGGGCAGTGCCACAGAAGCACCAGCTCAGATAAACAGAAACCTGGATCAGGTGTTTGCAATCCACCATAAGAGTAAATACAATAAGAGCACAATAGGAGTAGCTGGAGTAACCCAGGTTTCTCAAAACAGGGATAAGATCTCCAGCTCCCTGACATCAGGATATATTTACATGTGCAATACATAACCAAGATACTTCAAAAACCTGATACTGTGCATGAACATAGTCACTATGCATGTGTTAAAATCTGTAATTTTGTCATCATGATTGTCCATAATGACATTTTATTATGTTGGTCTATTCTGTACATGTGACATCTATTTCCTGTCTGTCTGTCCTGGGAAAGGGACCCCTCCTCTGCTGCTCTTCCTGAGCTTTCTAACAGTTTGCCCGGTTAAAGGGGTTTTTGGGGAGTTTTTCCTGATCTGGATCGAGGGTCTAAGGACAGAGGGTGTCGCATGCTGTACAGATTGTGAAGCCCCCTGAGACAAATTTGTGATCTGTGATATTGGGCTATAAAAATTGACTTGACTTAATCTTTTACAGTAATCAAGAAGGCAAAGATAGTAGGAATGGATTTGTAGTTAGATCTCACATTTCACCTACTGATAGCACCACCACAACACTAAATTGATGTGTGATACATTGTCAGGCATTATCATGCTTTAATTATATACCCCAAAGTGACTATATGTTTGCATTCTTTTATTTATTTTGTGATATGCATACATGATTTTTGCCTGACACGTTGAGGAGGAAATGTAATGGCAGCATGGGTTATGTTCACTGGTAACGTTGTTATTGGTTCACAAAGCGCTACATTCTTGTAGCATTCTTGAATAGTTGGAGTACAAAGCTTTGACCCCAGAGACCAGGGTTTTGTGTCCTGTACTGTCTACTGTAAGCTTGCCTTGTCTAGGTAACACTACTGAAAAGGAGAATATTGCTGTGCAGTCATTAATAGCCAAAGTTATCATGTTACTATTCTTTGATTCACTGTGATTGAGAGCAACGAAGGATTGCAGTGGAAAGACTACCAAACCTTTCTTCAGCTTGCTTGATGTTGGAGTACTATTGTGGTATCAGTAGCCCAAACGTGTAGTTACAGTTGCAGAGCATGTGGACATAGCCTCCATAACTATGTCAGAACCTTTAACGCACAAGTACGAATTAAGCTTAAATGTGAAACCTTATTTTGTGCTAAGGTATTACCACAGAGCTCTGAAACTAATGATCTGCTGGGGAAATGTCTGATTTTGGTGTGTGTTCTCGTCACTCTAATCACTTGTACTAAGTTGACCAGTTGGACAAATTGACTTATTCTTTAAAGGTCTTCTTATCAGGCAGCTTTCAGCAACAAGTGAAGCAGGCGCCAAGAACAAATAGACAAAGGATCAACATGGCACGCTTACAAATGTAGAGCTGAGAAAAACCACACTGAAGACATTTAAATACATGTGAGCTGATCTGTGAAGTTTAGACAGTTTGGAGCAGCTAAGCCTTAGTCAAAACAGATTAAAGGTCAGGGAACACTTATAGAAAGGGTAAGAACATGAGAGTGAAATACTGTGTATAATGTCACAAATACATTAAGCGTGTGTTTAGCTGGATGAAGCGAGGGTGGTGGTGGTGGGGTTGGTGCGTCCAAGCCTGGCATCCTGTTTCTCCAGCGAGGTGTTAACCGAGTGAGAAATGCGGCGCCCGATAGGACGACTGGCTCGCCTCCACCTCCTCCCACCAATGCCACCCTCTTCTTCATCTGATGTGTCAAAAAAAAAAAAAAAAGAAGTGAGGAGCGGCTAGACGGGGTCACCAGGGAGTACAGACAGACACTGAGGATTTACACAGCGCTACTGCAGGGAACAGACACACTGTGCATTTGTATGCATGTGTTCATGTACAGATATGATTTTCTGAAAATATACTGCAGTCAATCCTCCTGTGTGTGTGTGTGTTCTTGTACTCCTACTCTTGTTCAGACCACTGAAGTGAGGACACTGTGGCCTGTGCTCATGTTTTGACAGGCATTAAGGCCCACTGTTAAATCAAATATGGAAATATTCTAGGTGTTTTATGCATACCTTTATAGATGTCTCCAAAATTCAGCTTGATATATTTGATAACTTTGGAATCTTATATAAGAGAATACAAAGTGTGAAAGTGTTTTCAAATTTTAATCTCAAAATTTGGAAATTCAAATTGTCTTTTTTTCAAGCATTCTTATTTAAGTCACAGAAATCCAATTTTAATCTCGGAATTTTTACTTTATTCTCAAAACTGTTTTGAGTTTAGATGTTTTCTTCCTCACAGTTTAGAGATTGATCTAAGTGTTTTTTTCTGATGTGGTCCTAATATTTAGAAAAATCTTAAGTAGTGCTTAAATTAAGTAGTGATAAGTGTAACACACTCTGGCTGTGTCGCAGCATTGCATCATTTGACGAGCATCAAATAATGCTCGTAGCACACACTGGTCATGCTACTCAGATGCTAAGTAGTCAGGGTACAGTAGCCTTGAGGTGTCAATGAGGAGCATGATCAAGTTGCTGCTTTTGAAATAGGATGGTGGTGTGTCTCAGTGCATCTAGAGTATGGGGGTTATATGGTCAAAAATGAGAAAAACAAAAGGAAAGGGTGTATATAGTGGTGCAGGAATGAGGAACCTGGAAATGAGTTAGCATGTTTGCCCTTCCGGTTCCCTTGTCTTGAAGTCAATGGGGTTTCTTGAATGGGTTTTTGGTTAGATGCCTGAAATAAGGTCTGTGGTTAACACAAGCTTAAGAGATTTTCACGTTTTGTTCTACGACATAAAAAAGGTAGTTGCTAACAAGTGACTAAATGAGACTACAGAGACCACATTAAACGTCATCAAGCCGAAACTCATGTACTCATTCGTCCGTCTTTACAGCCTGGTTGTGTTTATACTCGCACTCTTACAAACTATTCTAACTCAAACTTTCCCAAAGGCTTTTGTAGAAGACGTTAGCACACAAATCCAAATTACAAGTTGGAAGCTTAGTGGTGGTGACGTTGAAGTCAGGCGACCGTGGTGTAGTTGGTTTATAGCCTAACATTAGCTTTTTACTTCTGGCGATTGCATTTAGGCTTCAAAAAAAAAAAAATCACAAAGTGGTGTTCATTTGTTAAGATTATCTTGCTGAACAAAACGTGTATCATAGAGGAGTATCATAAACTTTTCTTTGCCACAGAGCTTATTTTCTGCAATAATCCAAAGGAAAAACCCCATTGGCTTTTTGTCGAGGGAACCAGGGTGATGCTAACTGCCGGGTTGGCCTAAAGTACGTCAACCCTGCAGCACTCTGACGCACATCATACGCTGCTAATATGTGTTGCACTTTAGAATTTTATTTTAAATATCAGAATTCCAATTTTAATCTAAAAAAAATTTGACCTTATTTTCAGAAATTTGTAGTACATTTTACACTTCTCCTGAGGCTGAAAGAACTAAGATGAACGCAAACGAACACGTACATGGTCTGTGCATACGTTGCTAGCTAACAACAGTTAATGTCTATACAGTTGGTACACTGGCTGTTCAGCAGTAAGA
This sequence comes from Macquaria ambigua, assembly GCA_008360985.2. Classification (NCBI taxonomy): domain Eukaryota; kingdom Metazoa; phylum Chordata; class Actinopteri; order Centrarchiformes; family Percichthyidae; genus Macquaria; species Macquaria ambigua. Next base: position 50,346 of record VMKM01001274.1, on the reverse strand, counting down.
TTCCCACAAAAAAAAAAGGAAAAAAAAAAAAAAAAAAAAGGAAAACATATCTTCTGTCTGAACGTATACATTTAAATGTCTGTCTTTAAGAATTCTGACATTAAAAGGATAAAGCTCCACAATTAAATTTAGAAGTCATCAAAATCATACAACTCATAAACCCTCAAATATCACTCTTTAATCCCAGTTTTCTGACTCTCATTTCAATTGTTTCCTCAGAAGTATTGAGATTAACCTTAATTTTCATTCGGCCCAAATATTCTTCAGTAAATCTTGAGTAGCTACAACCTAAAATTACAATAACTTCTGTTGGTTGAAACAATACTTGGCCACATTACATGCATTTGAAATGATGGAGCTGTTATAAGGGCTAGGAGGGACCCCAATAAGCAGAACGACAGACTCAGTAGTAAAAGTTCACAAGCAAGTCTATTTCGTTGTAGAGGACGCCCGGGGAGGGGGGAAAAACCAGGAGTGGTCCTGGATGAGAGTTGAGTTCGAACCAGAACCCAGACAGGGCGGAAATGAGTCACCGTGGAGGTCCAGGCAGGCGAGGTGGAGCAGGCTTGAACGGTAGACGGGAAGCCGAGCAGGCTGGGCAGGCAGGTGGCAACCGAGCAGGCAGGGCTGGCAGGCGGCAAGCCGAGAAGGCTGGAGACCAGGCACGAGAGAGTCTGTAGCACAGGGAAACAATTGTTAAACAGGCAAACAAGGAGTAAACTAGAGCCGTAGTTACCGCACTGGTAGACGGAACGATCTGGCGACAAGTGGAGAGCAGGACCAGGCATATGAAGGCTGGAGAGGTGATTAGTAGATCTGCCACAGCTGCTCAGGTGAGAAGCGAGAGCCACCCAGTGTCCGTGCCCAGCCACGGACACTCACACGCCCACACACAAACACAAACACCAAAAGACAGACAGACAGGAACACAAGGAGCAGGGAAAACAGGATAACACAAGGGAAGGAGAGGAGAGCAGCCACAACCATGACAGGAGCAATATCTGGTCTTTTAGAAATTCAGAGGTTAAAATTAGATTACAATTTAGGATCAGGTTTAAAATAATGGAGGGGTTAATGTAATTGTCATATTACAAATTGATGTTTAGATTAGGTTTGGGCACTCCACCAATGTTACGCACAACAATCAGTTTACCAGTCATAAAGCGCTCAGTACTACTCAGTCTGTGAGAAAAGCTGTATAATGTCTTCTGTGGTTCTGGAGGAATGTGAGAAAATATCCTTGATGATGTCATAGGTGACATCACCTGGGTTATATCAGTTTGGGGTTAAGACTTGGAAATTTGTAACAGAAAGTCTGCTTTACAAACTGGGATTGAAAGACGTAGGCATTTACCAGACAAGGAAGGTCTAACAAAACACACTTTCCAGTTGCATTATGGGAAGTGTAGGATCCAATGTTTTTTGAGATTGCTTGGGACTAAAAGTCAGGATATCTCGGCCTCTGCTGCTTCAACGTTGCCCATTCCTTTTTTAATCTGTCTCTCAGAATCAGTATTATGTCAACAGTGGGAAACTTAGAGAATGAACATGGTGCATGCCAAGCTTCTGAACGTGAAAAACCTGTGTGTGTGTGTGTGTGTGTGTGTGTGTGTGTTTGCTGGTCCTCTGATGATATCCTGTGTGTACTGTACTGCCATCACAGCAGCTCCCTTCCACTCTCTCATTCACTCCACTCTGCTGCTTGTCACTGGACACCGGCCTTCACCAAGGGCACCGTGGCAACGAGATCCACGGCCACCGCCCCCCAGCCCTCCCCCCCAGCCCACGGCCCGGAGCCCAGACGAATGTTCAGGGGCAGAGCTGATCGATAAGGAGAGGCTGAGATATGCCATTACAGGTGAGGCCAGCCCCTGTGCCATCCTAGCCGCCCCTCACTGCAGCTCCCTGCCCATTCAGCAATATGTGCACATATTGGGGAGGCAGTAAAACGAGACGGGTCATTTATTCTTTCAAGTGTTTTTGGGTCCTGGGAGGATTTAGGGATCGTTAGGGCATCTATTGTTGGTCTACCACACCCTGCCTTGACATTGTCTGTGGCTTGGTCAAATGAAATTGCATATCAAACTCAATAATCCCAAATTTCTTACAGCTACTTTACGCTACACCCCCAATGACTCCTATACGAAACAATGCAAAGTTTCCTGGTGGATAAAGAGAAAAAAAAATCTATAATCTTCAGGTCAAGGTTCTTATCGCTAAGTCTGTTCTCTCAGTGTCTGTTCTGCCCACACAAACACCTTCCTTCCCTCTTCATTACCATGCCAAGGCTAAACAGCTGAGCATCCCCTCCTTTTTGATCTGCTCTCCCCATTTTCCTTCTCGAGGAACAGCCAAACAAACGGCGGCTGCAGTGCCTGTCAAACGTCCCTGTGTCCTTTCAAGTTTGACTCAGAATAATAACGGTAATGACGGGTGACGTGGGAGTGGATAGTTATCGCCGTTAAGGCAAATAATAGCTCTTAATGCCAGCGCTAATGGGCAAAAAATAGATTCTCTTTTCATCCAGAAAAAGGAGAGCAGTTTAAGAGCACTTGTGTAGCGTCCCTGTGCGGTAAAGAGCCCAGACTGGCTGCTGCTCGCAGCTAATGGCTGAAGCATCGTTGTCGTCTAAGTGGCATCGCAGAGCTGGGGGACTGTCCGTTTTGTCAACTACTTTTGCCGAATTGAGGTTAACAAGGTTCATTAAAACATTTGAAGAGCAGTAACGGAGCTGTGACAAGCGATAATTGCCAGATTTTATCATGATGTTGGTGAAACTTTCTTCTAAATAGGCAGGATGTCTGTACAGTATGTGAGGTAACGTAGGTCTTGGGTCCTGAACAGAGACAGAACTATCAACATTTTTGTTCTGATAACTCAAAGGGACTTTCACGGATGCTTGGTGAGTTTTCTCTCACAAAAGTAAGAAAAAGTTTTCACTGTCTCTGGAAGATACCTGGGTCGTATTTATCAAGCATTTCAGAGTAGGAAATCAGTCCTAACTGGCCAAAAATTCTCGCAGTAACGCACAGTTGGTCGTACTTCTAGGACTAGGAGTAAAAGCACTTCATCAACTATATTACGTGAGTAAGTGACTCCTATTCTGTGCTGCTATTTAGGAACTGTCCAGAGGTGTCCCAACCTGTTAGGAGCTGCAAGAAATGGAGGTCAGACAAATTCTGTGGGAAGAGAGATGTTCATTGATGACAATAAGGTTATTAAAAGATACTCCGTTGACAAAAATTTAACAACAAAGAGCACATGCTCTCTTCCAAAAAAGCAAACTTATGAAAAATGTAGCCTTGAAACAGTGATGATTTGGGTCTGTCTCAACCTTTCACAGTAATACCGCTCAGACAGCACCTCCAGTAATTTCCACAATATTCCATTCAGTATTCGAGAAATACCTTAATATTGTTGAATTGTATTTCCCAAAACTGGGTGACAGTACAGAAATAAATATTTCCCACCTGTTAAGGACACATAGGTTAACATGAGGTGTAGCTCAAAGTTGAATTGGACAGTGGAAGATTAACTGTTCTCTATGCAGAGGTGCCCCACAGCACACAGAGGGTTTGCAACATCTGCAGGATATGGCACAATTATTAGCATTGTAAAATGATATGAGTTTTGATTCAGATATGTCATGCGGCCGAGTAAAATGATCTACTAAACAGCCAAGGAACCTAGGAATTACAATCATATTGGACTTTATTCATTTATTTATTAGGGACAACACATATTAATTAACAAGGTTAATTTTCATCTGCAGTCATTGAGCAGACTGATGTTGTTATACATAACAACATCAAAGCACAGGTGCAGAACTGAATTTGTGTGGTGCAATTCCACAAGGGGTGGATGGGTGGGTAGCGTGTCCGACTTTTATGCAGGAGCGCAGTCTCCTGTTACAGACCTGCAATTAATGTTTGCCTTCTTCTTAACCGTAAACACAATCTTTCCCTAACCTTAACCACAGAGCTGTTACTATGTGCAGATATTGTAGAAAGATCATTTTTTTGTTTTACTTGGGCACTTTACCTAAAAATTGTTGGCACTGTGGTTTTGCAGAATCGTCCAATGTTGACATTCATGTCTGGTGATAGGGTTGATTTTAAATTGCTTAAATTTAAGCTATTTATTTTATTGTGGCATCACATGTTGGCATATGTAAGGATGTAGCTATTTACGTATATTATTTGGCTATACACTTAAAGCCTACACGTCATGAATGATGCTATTTTCAGCATTTTCCATTTTACCACTGTCTACAACTGTTTCAAACTGCAGTTTTCAGAAAACAACAACACGTCATCATAATTTCTACTTTGCGGCACAAAGTGTCGTAAAACAACGTCACACTTGCTCCAGGGAATAGTCCTTCTCCTTGCTGAAAGTCAGTGTAGTCATCAATAACTCTGAATAACTATGCATGCAATAACAATATGCATTTTTGCAGTTTGAAAACGTACACATCAAATCTATTTATCCCTATCTTGTGTGTCACTTCCAATGTCAGCAGTCTCTTTCAAATGTCTTCGTGTACTGCCTGGCTGCTCTTGCCCAGCCTACCTCCTCTTGTCCTTGGCTGGCTGGTAACAGAGGACATGTGGCAGACCAGGTCAGCTTTCAGGGGCTAGTGGCTGGAACTTGAACTTCTAACATTCTTTAGTCGCAGGAGAGCCCCTCAGGGAGGCTCATATCTAAGGGGGGCTCCTTTTACTCTTCCTTCCCCTTTCACTAAAGGGGGGATCTCTGTAACTCCTCCTGAGGAGGGGGTAAAGGAGGGGTCACCAAACAGTGGTGAGCTGAGGTCTGGCCAATCTATAGCAGTGTAAATGATGACATATTCATAGAGACATGCAGAGTGCAAAACGCTGCATGTCAATCAATACTGAAGAAATGGGCCAAGGTCAGAAATGCTGACACACTACTACTGTGTCTGTCCTTGTTGTTAACCCATCAATCACACTGCAAACAAACTACAAGATTTCACTGGAGACGATGCATGTAATGTACATAATGAGAAAACATATCCCTAGGAGTTATGTTCATATTGCACGATTCTGCAGCACACATTTACATCTAATGCCAACATTCAATACCGATGTAGAAGTAGTGTGCCTTTTGTATAGCGAGGCAGAAAGTAAAGCAATTTTTGTATAATGATGTCATTTATTTCTGTTTTTAGCAGTCTTTAAAGGGTAACTTCAGGGACTTAACTTATCACATTTGTGATGTAGCAGTGTAGAGGTGTACTCCAGGACCCGTGACATCACTGTTTGGTGTCATTACAGGTGCAACAGAGCTCACTCCTGACCACACCCAACCAGAGGTGAAACAGGCTTGACATTTTCAAGCAGAGAGGAAAGCAAAACACTGCATTTCAGTCCGCTGTTAAGTTACTCTTTAACAAACACAATTTCCCACAAGCCCAAGAACCATTGTGCGGTAAGCATCACCGGCTTGACAGACTGAGGCCAATCGATTGCTGTGTAATTAGAATGGACAAAAACGGCCGAAGGGTGTTAACATCACAGCCTAAACTAGACCTGCGCGATCAAGTAGAAAGGTATTTCTATGGAATCAGTATTTCATTCAAATACAAGCACCCTTAGATTTCAAACAAACTATTCTGGGTCAGAATCTGGAGCTCCAGTACCCCAAAACAAACTAACTTCAATTTTGTTCTTCTTGAACTTAAATCTCAGGATCAGATTCTAACTTTATGTCATGAGCATCTGTTTTATAAATGTGATAAAAACCAACTTTGACAAGACAAGTGGTCCTGCTGGAATTGACTGTTCCCCGGGAAGACCAGATGGAGGAGGCCTGACACTAAAGCTTTATTCACAATGACGTATTTTTCACAGTATATGTGATATGTCATATTTGAGTATATATCACATATATATTTTCATCATTCTCATCATGTCATCATGTCACAAGCAAGCAAAACATTTATCTTTTTGGGCCTATATAAGGGCCGGATACCATAGTCAAATTCAATTAAAACTTGGTTACATTAATTAAAAAGGACACATTTGACATTCTCGCCACTGTGAGTACTAACATTAGGTTAAAAACAAAACAGGTGGAGAGCAACAGTATTTATTTAGTTCTCTGAACTTGCTCTCAACCTGTTTTGACCCCCGTCACCTTTGTTTCTTTGTCAGTTGAGACCCTTTTTCTTCCTTGAACCCTTCCATAAAGTCACTCCCAGACAAAGAGCATCTCGCTGAGGTCCTGAAGAGCTCTCTTTACTTCCACACCGCTATCACAATTCCACATCTGTCCTCCTCTCCCTCATCATCATTTACATTTTCAAATCTGCATTTTTCATATAGATCCCACCTTACTCTAATTTTAATATCACTGTTATTTCCCATGACACCTTTTGTTTTATTATACATTATGAATTTCTCCCTCTCTCTCTGTCTCTCTATCCTCTGTTACTCCCCCCCCCCCCCTTTTTCCCTCTCCCTTTCCTTTTCTAATCCCTGTGCCCACACCGCGCTTATGAGCTGAAATATTTTATCAGGTGGAACCCTCAGTCAAACTTATCATTTTAATCTTATTTCAATAAAAAAAATAATCTCTCTTCTTGGCTGTTTGACAGCAGTTAATGGTTTTTCGTTATCGTAAAGGAAACTTTGAGGACTGAGATAGACTGCCAAAAAAATGCAAAAAAGCCCTTGTATATTCCTCCCCAGATAACTCATAAAGCATGCACTAAGAACAGGTAACATATGAGGCGAGAGGACAAAAGCCTGCCGAGGAGATTCATGCATGGGTGCGGATTTACATATTCCTGCGGCCTTTGAAGCTCATCAGAATGGTTGTTTTGGAAGAAGCCTGTATAGTGATGTATTATTTGTTCTTGGTATTTGCACGTACTCACAGCACAGCTACCACTCTCACTGCTATTGCACATGTCAGTTTTTGTCCTCTACCTTAATCAAAACGGCATGAACTGATGGCATGAAATTTTGAGAGCCATGATAAGTACACGCACCCACATGACACATGGATTTCCCTCCATGTCAGCAGCAGTGGGGGCTGCTTTTTTCTTTGACTAGGTTCTCTGTCTTAAAGGATAGGGTCACATTTATTACAAGACTCACATGCCCATGTACATCAAAACACTTTTTGTTTGCTGTAGTCATTCCTCCTGTCCATACTGGCCACGAAGGGACCCTTTACTAATGCAATTCCGATGTAATAAATGGAAAATCCACATTCCTTGTTCCATGCAAAAGTTCATTTTTAACTTTAGCCAAAGCAAATGTGAGGCTTCAGCAGTAGCTTAACAAAATAAAGAGGGTCTTTTTAGAACAAAATTCCCTCTTCGGACATGCCCGGAATACCTCCAAGGATGCAACTGGCAACTGGCTCCTTTCAGTGAGAAGCAGCACTTCTACTCTGAACTTGTTCCAGATGTCTGAGCTCCTCACCTTATCTCCAAGAGTGAGCCCAGGTACCCTGTGAGGGAAACTCATGTTGGACCCTTGGTGAGGGTTGAAATGTAGATCTGTGGGATCCCTGATCACTTCCTTCTCCGCCTCCTTCCAAAAACACACCAATAATCAGATAACCAACGTATTTACAAAAATCAGAAGAACATAAAAGCAAGCAGAAAACAGCACCTGTGCTATACAGTGGCAACATACAGCCACTATAAAAGATTTAACCAAAAACTGTCACATTGGGCTTTTCCTGCTTTCTTCTTCTACAGCAGCCTTACCATGTGCTTGCTGTAGACCGGTCCACAGCGCCCACTACAGTGTCAGCGATCAATGGCACTCGGCTTGCACGAGTACACATGAACTGTTGCGGACAGACGGACGGACCCACGGAGCATGCTGGAGCCCTTAGCGCTGACACCACAAAAATCCGACAACCGATCACATGTTCCGTCTCATCCTCACTTGTTAAAGAAATAGCTGTGGGAAATGTGCTTATTCGTGAGAAGGCACATACCACTCTCATATATGTACACCAAATATGAATTTACAGCCATTATGCAGTTAGCTTAGCTTAGCATAAACACTGAGGGCAAGCATGGGGACAGCTAGCTGGCTCTGTCCAAAGGTAACTCCCTGTAAAACCACAAATTGTTGTTTGTACATTTCAGTTTTTTTTTTTTGTGGATTAAACAAACGAGATACAACATGTGAATCAGTGAGTTTTAGAGGTGCTGGTAGGCAGATATGTTTACCCTTGGACAGAGCAGCTGATTTACCCCTGCTTCCTGTCTTTATGTGACATCTGCAAAAAGCAGAGATGCTATCCTGAGGCTACCACACGGGACACTCTCCACACCTGAGATTCTGTCCATGCAAATCACAAATGGAACTGGTGGCCAGGCACAGACTGACTTCCTTTCATGTCAGTAATAATTAAGCAAATGCAGGATTATTGCAAACAATCTGGAAATGTAAAACACATCACTTCCTGTTCATCAGATTACTTTTCCCACAAAAGATCTTCCAGACACTGGATATGTAGAAGAGCAAATGGAAAAGCTCTGAATTGGCTAAAAGTTGAATCACTACTGTGCAATTCAAATCAGTGACAGAGAGAAGGAAAACACATTCATTGATATAAAAGTGTCACAGTTTATCACTTTACAGCTTTGTCACTTGTTCATACACCTTAGGGAAGCTGCAGCTCAGAGAGGAAGAGGAGAGAGAGGAGGAGGAGGAGGAGGAAGATCAGGACAGGGACTAGAGATGCCCTCAACCCAACCTCCTCCTCCTGTTTCTCCTTCACTCAGCGTCCAACCCCGTCGCCGTCCTCCCTGTCCACCTCCCGGCTGCCCATTAGAGGCACTGGGGGCACATTCCCTGACAGATAATTTGTTAAGTAAATGAAACAGATGTCTTGCTGTGAGTTGTTTTTCTTTTTCTTTCTCTTTTTTCGGGGGGGAGTGTGCTCCCGTGGGGAAGAGTGGAGGAGTATGGGTGGCAGCAGGGAGTAGGGGGGAGGGGAACGTCCAGGGGGTCACACTGAATTCGCCCCAGGGGTGGTTGGAAGGAAGAGGAATCACAAGGCCCTGGCAGAGTGCCTGGGGACCCACGAACATCGTTCACATCTCCCCATAATCATCAAGGCCATGCTAGGATGCCTCCTTAATTTACATAATACCGTCCCGACGCTTTTACTCCTGCTATCCATCACCGCCGGGATGAGGGGATGAGGCCTTCTTCTCCTCTGTTCTCCTCCTCCCTCCGTCTTTCTTTCTGCCTCTGATTGTGTCTTGTGTTTATCTGCCCAAGCACAAAAGATTGATTCCCCACTGTTTCTCCCACTTATGTTCAGCAGATATGAATTTTCACGGAATGATGAAGCACCGAGTCAGCTAATAATAAACAGAAAACACATATTCGAAAACAGAGGGAAGAAAGGGAGAGAGGAGGGGAGGCGTCTGTCTGTGTTTGGCTGATGAGGAGAGATGGATGTGGTGGGGTAAGAGACTCAGGAAGGTACTCTGAAGAAAGTTGAATTAAAAATGAAGTTCTTTTTTTCCCTCTCCGTCACTCCTTTAAAATTTCATTGTTTCACGAGGGGGGGGGGGGATATGACAGAGGGGAGACTGAATGTTGTTTGTTTCATTGTTGTTAACCCTGAAAGTGCAGACTGAGATCTGCAGCAGATCAGTGATGTTGTGGAGGATTACAATGATAATGCAAATCTGCCGCCATGATAGATATTCCATTGAAATGAGTGGCAGGAGCCCACTTATGGTCTGAATTAAAAGTAGGATCAACTGCTGCACTCATTGATATTTAGAAAGCAAACACTGAGCGTACTTAGGATGATGTGCTGTGTATCTGAACTGCTCAAACATAGCTATTACTGGCATATTTGCCATTTCTAAACCGATTTTACTGGTGGTGTGTTTCTCACATATAGCATACTGTGTGTCAAGTCTCCTGGCCTGTGGAGGCCATTCAGGTGAATCCACAGTGTATGAGTGAATTTAGTTCACTCATACACTGTGGATAGAACACATTTACATGCAGCACTCATTTTCATGTTTTCTAAAACTTACCCTTTTTTCACTCAAGGGCACATAGCAAAGTAGCGTGTAGGATGAAGACCATTACGTACAGCCCTACTATCCTACAGAGCAGCTAACTGGGATGCTACATCCAAACTGCACAATCAGAATATTGCACAAAAAATGGAGACTTGGCCAAAGTTCCATACTGAGGTCACATGATGACAGGTGAGCAAACTTCAAGATGAGCAGTTGAAAGGTCTGAAAAAAAGCAATTAAGACGTTTTGTCAAACTATGTTGTTCAAGAAATTTGATGCTCAGACATAATACAGGTTTTTTAACCTGGTACCCCCAGCCTCTCATGTGTGACCTTTTTGCTGTTACATAATTCAGGAATTCGGACACAGACAACATTTTAAAAACCTTTGCAGGTCGAGAATGCTTTTTGAAGCTCAGCTTCTCAGCAAACATGGACCAGAAGTCCTTACAGTGCTCTTTCACTTGTTTAATATTAATATTTGCTTAAAAGCTGCACATTGTTACATTTTCTTTTTTTATTTTGACACTATTTTATTTCAATCAGAAGAGACTTCAGTATGAGTGAACAAGTATTTATTGACAGGTGCATAATAAAGATGAGAAATGTGAAGAGTCTTTGGCGATTAGACCCTATCGTGACGTCATCATATTTTTAGTGGGTTAGTAAAGGATACCCCCTGATGGAGTCTAGACACTGGTGGTGATGGTGGAAGGATGGCTGAAGATCTGGATGTGATGAGGAGTGGACTTCTGATGAGCTCGACCCGGACACTGAATGTGGTGAACTGGAGGTGAATGGGGTGGAGGAGGGTCGCAACGAATCCGCACTGAAATGACAGCTGACAGCAAGCGAGAGGAGAACAGATTTAAAGTTTGACAGCAGCAATATGATTGGCTGATCGAGATCATGGTGAAATCTTTAATATGATCTTTAATCAAATTTAATATGCTATAGTGTTCATTTAAAATAGGTTGAACGATTCTATGAACACACTGGTGATACGATATGACCTCTCTGGATCTGGTGAACGTAAGTCTTCATCATGCCCATCTGACTATTGCTTTTTGATCACAAATAAAACTGATTTCATTTTGTAGATGATACTGTAATGTGTCCTGTAATCTGTTGTTTTGTACAAATGCAGGTATTTCATGCCAAGAAAACCATTTTTTTTAACTTACAAACATCTTCAAATGCAGCCCAAGTGTTTAGTCATGGACGGATGAGACCATATCATTGACAGTGCTGCAGAATTTGAAATTTAAAATCTCAATATCCAGCAGCGCAGGCCTTAAACTTCTGTGGTGTTAAATCAGAGCGGTGTCGGGGAGCTGTATGCTGCGTGTGCGAGCGCACAGGGCCATGTCTGGTTCACAGAGGACATTACCATAAGTACCATTACTGTCAGAAAGCATGAGATCAGTTTCAGTGAAATATACTACTGCCGCCGCTACAGCTTCTGCCTTGACTTACAACGCCCCTGCCCTAATACTGACATTTCTAGCACCGACACCCACAATGCAGTTTGCTACCAGAAGTAATGTGGCAATATGTTGGATACCAAGGCATGTTGTCAATTCAGTCACAACCAATAGAAAGAATGAAGAGGATCAACGCTGGGATTTGATGCCATTCTGCTTTATACCACACACAACCATTTTTAGTAAAAAAAAAGGAAACTTTTTTCACACATATTGTCCTTAGTTCAACCGTATTCATATTCCAGCATATTATCCATACTTTACTTCATTAATCTTCTACCCTTTTTTTTCCCTTAGAGACATTTTCTCTTGAAGCATAACATCAAATAATCCCACTGCAAACGGATAGCAAATTTACAGTGTACATAATTTATGTAGTGTTTTTGAACAAAATACCACATAAATGCAGTACAGGCTAATGGGAACCAAATGTTAGCGCATGGCCGGCTGAAGCATTCAAATCTAGCTCACTCTGCCTTCTCTCTTCTCCACTCAGCAGTGGAGCAGGGTGGATAAACTAACAAAAACACCTTGAGGTGGTTAGTACGGAGAAACATTTAACAGCTGCTGACAGTCTTTCTCCATATATAAAGCTGCCTAGTTGAAAAAGTCATGAGTCCAGATTACTTTTCTCTAGTTTTTAGCCTCCAAATCTCCAAAAAGCCTCATATAGGTTATGCATGTTTGTGCAGTGACCTTAGATATAGGTCATATTAAGACTGTGATTCCCTACAGTAAGAAGAAGAGGTTTTTCTCTTCATGTCCCTCTTCATGGTGGAGATGATGAGGAGCTCCAGCCAATACGTGTAAAAGTGGCTTTAGGGAGACCTCTTTTAAAGGGGAAACTCTTTAAAAATTTTGGGGTCGAAATGACTAATAGTTACCAAAAGTTTTGGAATTGGTCCAGTAGATCGCCTCCGTGGGCATCCACGAATGGGCTGCAATGGCTGCAACGCAATCCTTACGGGCAATTGCGCCATTGAAAAGTTCGTCCACTGAAAGTGCTTGTTTTTGCCACTGACAGGCTCAGACTGTGTGTCTGACAACATTATGGAAAGGATCCCTACAGAGACAGACTGTTTGTTAAAGAGTAAGATCCTTTTTGTTTAACTCAAGGGAAAGTCTCGCTCTGAAATCTCGCGAGAGGTTGAGTTGTTGCAGGAAGACGAAAGGATCTTACTCACATACTGTTGTCAGACACTTCGAATAACAGTCTAAGCCTATCATTGGCAAAAACAAGCACTTTTAGTGGACAGACTTTTCACGGGCGCAATTGCCCCAAAGGATTACATTGCAGCCATTGCAGCCTGTTTGTGGATGCCCGCGGAAGCGATCTACTGGACCAATTTGGACATTTTGACTACAAAATTTGTAAAAATAGGGTCCAGGGCAAGGAGAAGTCTTCCTCTTCTCTTTTTCAATGGAACATGAGTGAATTGCCTCTCAAGGTATCAGGATTCAGAGTAGTCTGCTCGGACGGACTGGTCACATTCCAATGTACAGTCATGGTATGTGTGTTTTAGAAATCTTGTATTTTTAACACCATACACGTTTTTTTGGGAATGGTGTTTAGTTTTTTTAATGTTCTTATTTATTAAGCACCATCTGTAAAATATCTGTTTTCTATGCAGCAGTTCCGTTAACCCTCTGCAGTCCAGGTTCATTTTGGATCATTTTTGCTGACTTTCAATGCATTCATTTTGGTTTTTGTTTAGCACCTTTTAAGCATGCATGGTATCTTTTTTATCAGCACAAACTCAGCTGACTTCTCATTTTGTCAATTTAACAAAGCATAAAGCTGCCAGAAACCAATAATATAAGAAACATGACACAGGCGCCTATAGAAATGTACAAATATTTAAAATCACTCAGAATATGAATATACAACAGTTCAAGGTTGTTCACCTTTTATACACACAAATACAGCAGACAAATGTAAGAAATGAAACTTTAATACAGTCTATTTACATGTAAAGTGATTTTATCCCAACTCGTTTTTGTTCCTTGTATGCCATTGTAAATCACTGAAAATATTAATAATTCAATGTTTTTATAAAACATCTGAGACAGTGTGTCAAAGTCCTATATCAGCACTTCCAACTGGCTTTCTCAGCTCGTCTCTACATGATGTACAATCAAACATGCTCAGTGTAGTCACTGATGAACACCCAGACTCCAATATCATTTTCTCTTTTGGGAGACAATGAAATCAACCTTGAGCTTGAACAGTGGAGGGATCCCTGTTAAAGGACGGACATGTGTGTATAGGGAGGTACAGAGTAGACAGCAGAAGACCAGCAGATTGCACTCTACTTGTGTGTCATTAAGTGTGTTTCCATCCACGCTAACAATTCAAAAATAATCAAAATATGGCAAAAAAGTTTTTTGCTGAGGTGGAAAAGTTGATGTCTGGATAAAAACAAAATGTGACAAAGGTCAATGGAACTAAGTGAATAAATGAAGACGTACATGAAGCATGTGACTTGCTGAAAACATCAGCGATGAGGAGGCTGTAACCTTCCTCACATTAACACATGAAACTAACAGAAAGGTCATATTTCATAGTTCATATTTATGTGTTTAACAACACTTATTGCAAGGCAAATATAGAATGCAACGGACAGTTAGGAGTGATTCTGTGTGCAACCTAAATTGATGTGAAAGTATGTGGCCACATCAGAAAGTGACTGCCTAACCAAAGCTGAGCATGTTCATGATGGGCTACTGAGACACACCCTCCTACTTTTGAATCTGTAGCCTATATGTGAACAAGGTGTTACCAAATGGAGACAATGACGTTACAATAATAAATGCCTTAAAACAGTGAAAGTTAATATAAAGTACATATATTTTACCATGTTAAATAGTGTGCATTAAGGTCACTACACACAAATCAAATTGCTATTTTGCAACAGTCATAAGTGACATTTGTCACTCTGAAACAGTCCTCTACAGCCAATCTGGACTCAGATATCATTTGGTGAACTATAATAATGAGTGGCACAGACTTCAGACTGTGGACTGCAGGAACATGCAGGTGAGATCTTGAAGAACAGGCCCATGCAGATCTGTAATCCAGAGTCCTCTCCTCAGCACAGGACAGACATGGGGCTTAGCTGGCAGGAGGATGCATCATATATGTTCCGATTTCCTCCAGGAGCCTCTAACACTCAGTTAAACACACATCCAGCTCCCAACTCCCAACTGGCTGAAAGCAGTGAAGCAGAAAAGGAGCCACCTCTGTGTCCATTCTGAAACCTTTCAAGTGCCAAACGTACTATTGTGAGTATGTGAATGTGTGTGTGTGACAGACCACTGAAAATGACTACCACACATGAAGTGACATGGTACTGATGCTTTGACAATACAGCGTTTTTTACATTCTATGGCAATAGAAGACATTAAGTTTGCTGGGGGGGGGGGGCATCAGTGTGTGAAATGCAGAAAGAGAGATAGCAGCAAAGTATGAAGACAGAGCAAGGGAGGAGAGAATCAACATGCGCTTGAGAGTGTGTGTAGGAGAATGTGTGTGTGTGTGTGTGTGTTTTTTGTCTGTCTGGAGCGCACTTTTTTGCATTGTTGCCTGGCTAGACTCTGTTATAGTCATTATTGGCAACATCCTCATAGAAGTAAAAGTGTGTTTTGCTACACATTATTTGGTAGGTCCTTCCTGCCTTTGATACAAATCATTAGCCTGATAATCAGACTGAATCCCCATTTCCTTTCATTCATTCAGTTTGACCCGGTGTCCATGTTAGCCAGTTTGTGACTGGGAGGGGAACTTATTTTTATACGAGGTAGTTCTTTTGAGCAGGAACAGCCACTATGATTGAACAGACAAAGGGATGAGCCCCACCTACAGAAAATATGACTTCATCATGTCTCAGTACCACAGTATCCACTGTTTGATCGACATGTGAAGTCTGAGAAGTGCAACTGAGCAACACCGTCATAAGTTTGAGGTCTATGCCATACAATCCTTGAACAATTTTTTAAAATATCATCTCAGCTCTTCGGCTTGTCAGCAACTTAATTATTGGCAACTCACATCTGGTATTGGGCTACTGCTCTTCACAACCGTCATCAAAACACCAAATGAGGCAATATCTTAGAAAGGATGTGAGCACTCTGTGAGTGCCAATGAGGGCTGGCAGGTTGGGGGTGGGGAGACCAATTATTTTAGAAGATATGTTAGTGATTTTAAGGAGCTTGGTGAAACAGCAGAAGGATGGGTTCAATAATACTTAAGTATAAAAGAAGCAGGAGGTGGGCTTTGACTAAGAGAGCCCTACATTTGTGGATGGCAGAGAGTCTTGTGGATGTCTGTAATGTTTATTGTCCAGGATGATGGCGAGGTATGTTGGCAGTGGACATTATGAAATTATTTTGCAGAGACGTCCAATATCAAGGATCTATCTGGCGTTAGGGATTGACTTCACTGTAAAGTCTACTATAAACCTTGTTTAAAGCTTTGGTCTCAGCATTAACTCCAAACAGAAGCTTTTCTCTCCAGCGCTGTGGTTTCATCCTGTATTTCAGCTCTGATGGACTTACCCATAAGCCACTACTAAAGGTCAGCTTTTGACATTATAAAATTTAATTGTGTCCTCGAGCGTCCGAGTAATTATGGCACTTGAGTGAAAATGATCCCGGGGTGTACAAGTCAAGAAGGTGCAGCGTTATTTCGATTGTGTTGACCAATCCCTGATAAAGATGTAAGGGCACTGCATAATGATCCTCTCCAGTTTAGTTTTCAGCTTTATTCATCATGAAAGCTCTTTGTCCTCTCGTCTCTGCATAATATAAGGCTGGATTCCCACCTAGCAGTTCCCAGAGGACTGGCTCCTGCTTCATGGGCTTTCTAGTGTTCCTTTAGGTTTCTGTCTGATGCAGACATTGCTCTCACAGAGGACTGGAGGCCAGAGGAAGGGGGTTGGTAAAGAGATGGGTGGGTGTTACTGTATGTGGAATAACTGGTAGAGATCAGGTAGATTTAGAGGATTTAGGTGGGGCTAGATGAAGATTAGAGAACATGGATGGAGATGGGTGGAGGATGATGGATGATGGTAGAGGCAGAAACACACTAGCTGAATGTTGGTGAACCAAGACAGAGGTAAAGGTGATAGGATGAGAGGGGTGGAGGCCTAGGCAGAGGTGTAGACTTCAGACTTAAGAGTTGCAAAATGAAGATTTACAACTCAACCTGAATTTGTCTGCCTTGAGACTTGATATAATTGAAACTTAACTGCCTGAAGACTCAGTTGATTTGTCGTTTTTGCCAAGATCCTATTGTAATAGGTATACTGTGAACTGATAGACCAAAGAGACTTTTTGACTGATATTTTGCTAAAAAGGACGAGACGTGACTTGGACAAAATGTGTTAAGGAATGGTCTAACATTGAGAAACTGCTATACTTACGTTCTGAGAGTAAGACAAGAAGATCACTATCAGTTGCATGTCTGTGTGTTAAGTACAGAGCTGGAGTCAGGACATGTTTAGCCTAGCTTAGCATAAAGACTGGAGGCACAGGGAAACCTTTTGTCCAAAGGTCAAAAATATGGCAAACAATACCTCTAAAGCTCACTACCTAACAGGCTGTATCTGATTTGTTTAGTCCATACTAAAAAAAAACAATTTGTGGTTTTAAGTTACATGCTGGAACTATTTCTTGACAGTCAACAGTTTATGGATCCGCCCGGCACTTCTGTGCACTGTCTCCAGCTATAGAAGAAACCGTAGACTAAAGGAAAACATGGACTTACTAAGTGTATTTGACATCATCCAGTTAAATGTGACTAGACACTTAAAATACTGATTTTATGAAAGGAGAAGAAGCCTGGGCGCAGCTATGCTGGGACGATAAAGCAGCAAGGCTGACTTTGATAGGCCGACACACCTGCCAACCAAGCACATCAAACACATCCCAAAATAGGATTCAAAAACTCCCTGACTGTACTGAAATGTACTTAGAAAGTTACAACTTTTCTTGAACTATATCACCAACAGAAAAGTGTTGAAATACTTGAGGAGGAGTTGTAACGTTAGACATAGACTTCATTACAGTCAGAGAGGTTTTGAAGCATTTAGAGACTGGCTTCAGGGGTTGGTATAGTTGCTGCTTGCTGGAGACAAGGGAAGGGATGGATAAAAGTAGGTAGAATTAGAAAAAGTGAGATGGGGTAAGAGATAAAGGTAGGCTGGAGTTAGGTTGGAAGGTAGTTGCAGATAAGTAGAAGTAGATAAATAGATATGATATGAATGGGTTGGCGTACAGTATGAAGGTGATGAGAGAAATAGGTTGACAGGTCTTAGGTGGAGTAGGTGGAGACAGTTGGTTGAGATAAGAGGGGATAGGTGGAGGTATGCAGAGATAAAGTGGATGCAGATGTGGAAGGGAATGAGGTGTGATAAATGGGAGAGCAAGTGTATTGAGTGTAAGGCAGAGTGACAGGGATGGGAGACAGAGTGAGAGACCTTCACAAGAAGAGAGAGAGAGAAAAGTCCAGTCACAGCCGAGCCTCTAATAACCCTCTCTCCATAACCCAACTCTGCCCTTCCATGTTAACATACTGTGAACTGAGCACAAGTGACAAAATCAATCCATCACGGCCGCCCGCCGACCGGCACAGAAAGGGACAGAGGAGCTAACAGAAATTGATGACATCCCCGCTCGAATTTTACACCGTTTCGGCCACGGCGGCGATTGAAACAGACAGAGATTTATAGTCCAGCCGGGGACCGCGGCTATCCTTGATTGCCTCTTTTTTTCTCTCCCTTCTTTCTAAGCCACGAAGCCCCCTTTTTTGCATATTTATTCCCAAGCTCATCAAGAGTGAGCGGACGCATCAGAGTGACAATCTTATTTCACCTTTGGGGGAGGAGGTAGTGGTGGAGGGTGGGAGGTTACAGCCTACACTTTAGATGAAAGCAGAGCTGCCCGTCCTGCTGTCTGTCTATTTGACTACAGTTACACTTCTCATTTTGATGTGATTTTTGAAATCTGACTGTAAAGATGAGGTTTAATGCCATTTAATGAGACAGCAGTCCACACTGGGCCAGCCCAGCCTCTCCTGAGGCTGAATTATTAAAATAGGGGTCACTACCACCATCTCTTCACATAGCTTGTGATGCCTTTGAACCTGGACTGTGTCATGATCATGTAGAATTTAGATCACAGTATATTCCTGACCACCTCCACATCAGGTTTTAAAGGAGTATTTGCAATGGGAGAAGCCGTTTTCCTGTTAAAGCTTGGGACAAAGCTAAAGATGAGCTGGAAGCTACAAAGACTGGACAAACCACACATAAAGATTGTTTCCACCAACTTGCACAGATGTTTTATTCTTTGACAGTCAGGAAGGAGCAGAAACCTCACGACTAAGTAAATACAACACACTGAACCACTGGTCATGACCACTGGAGCACTACAGGTAGACAACCCCACAAATCCCGCTAGAACGCCAACTGTCACTGAGACTGATGCTTTCCAAGTTTTTTATCCTCTTTCGCCCCACACTGCAAGGAGGAAAAAAATCAATGAAAACATTTTTTTATGACATTAGAAGAATCATAGAATTAAGAATTAAGATTACCATTGTGACTTGTATGGAAAAGTGACTGACACTTGTTCAAACGTGAGACCATGAACCACGTAGCTGCAGTTTCTGCACATGTCTGAAAGGGGCTGTTCTAGTGAGTCTAGACCTCCCACTTAATGCATGATCAGATGATACAAGCCACACTGAATTGACAAGGGAAAGCATGTATTTATCCGTCTGCCTCTGGCCTGCTGGAAGCTTTGGTTTTCCATATTCACTGGGTGATTACAGCGTTCATGGTGGGTTTGACTGGCTTGTTGTTTTGGGTTTAAGCAGCTTTTATGCTCACTGTTAAATGTAGGAAGTAACTCAGGGTAGCGGATGCTTTCAGCTGTTATGAGCAAGGCCTATGTGAGGAACAGCCTTGTGTCACGTCGTAATCGCCGATTGAGATCTCATTCTTAAGCGTCTTTATTTGTGTGCTGGAAAAGGAAAAATGATGCCTACGGCTCTTTATTGTGTTTGCAAGCTGTTTTTCTGCTATTGCAGAGCTCTGTACATAATTTTGTCTATTTGTCTGTGAATGACTTTGTTGTCTGCAGCTGTCATCTTGACTAGGATGTCTAGGCGGGGGTGGTGTCGGGGTGGGGGTGACTCTCCCTGCTCAGTCATGCTTTGAAGGTTTTACGAGTACTTATGGAAAGTATAAATTTCACGGGCAGTGCCGAGCTGCAACCAAACGGTGCTTGACGGCGGCGTCACTGTGATGGCCACAGCAGTTAGCCTGACAGCAAATTGATTAGAATAATTCAAATGTGATGAATAACTTTCATCATGTAACCACATAGTCCGGTGAGTGCGCCATTCGTTAGGGCCGCTAGGGTTTATGATAGGACTGTGCACTGGAGAGAGACAACATATCAAGGATATGCATTACACCAAACATCTTTGTCGCAAATGGAAATGGCCCCACCACACACTCTGTGTGACAATTGTCATGAAGCACTGGAGCTGTTAGGAATTAGAGTCATGTCAGAGCTGTACTTTTCTCTTCTGAATTTGTGTCTTGACATTACAGTAAATGGGAGTGATATTCTGGCTCTTAAACTGTGGTGTGAGGATGAAAACCATAGATAGCGATTGAAGTAAAGTACAGATGACTGTACAGTCGAAACATCATGAGAATCAATTATGCACACAACCTTTTCCAGGATATAAGCAGACGAGAAGGTCAAAGGTCATATATATAGAAACATATTCAGTCTTGCATTAAAAAACCTAGAAAGCTTTTATCTCCATCATTCAAAAAGCCACTGTGCATTAATAATGCACATTAACATGTCATACCGTCATGTGTATCACCAAAAGTAATTAAGTGACACATTATGTTCAATTTAGCTTAAGTTGACAATGTATAGGCCCTGTAGTATTTCTCCATAACATCAAATATTGAATAAATAAAGTTGGAAAAGTTTAGAAAAAAATAAACATCCTTCAGTATTATTAATTAGCAATGTAACAGTCAAAAACCCAGCTAATCTGCTTCATATTTATTGTTTGTTTTTTATCTTTTTAATTGACTGAGTATTTGACTGTGTATTTATGTGTTCTGGGTCTCAGTGTTGTATTTGTGTGCCCTGTGTTTTATGTGTGCTATATGTATGCATCCCACTGCTGCATAATTGCCCCACTGGGGACAAATAAAGCGACTGATTGATTGATTGATTGATCAGGGCTGTGTGGGTGTGGTTTGATAAACTCTCATTGATGCATGAAGGTATATGACCTCACTTTTGTTAACCCACAGAAATGTGAAATAAGCAAACCTTTGGCTTAGCGTGCTTTTCCAGGTAAGCTCTACTGCATATGTTTTAAAAGTAGTATAAAGCCTTCAGTGTCTCCAGAGGGAGCTGTGTGAAGTCTGATAAATGTCCTCAAGTGATGTCACTTGAGTCAGCATCGGTCGGGGCTGAAGAGTTTATTTTTTTATTTGAGGATCCCCATTAGAAGCACATGGTTGGGCCTTGGAGTTCTCAGCAGTTTTCTGAGTGAACTACATACATAACTACACGTTTTTTGCCTGTTCTCACAACATGTTTGAGCAGAAAAAAGGACTATTTTGCCCAAAATACACAATAACTACACCATGAGCCCTTACATTCATTAGCAAGAAACAGAACTGAGTAATAAGTACACAGACAGAAATCTGACGTACTGGTGAGTGGTGGCCCAATTTAGGTACTGGTTATTTACAATGAATCTGATATTTTATAGTGGGCCACTCTAAATCACATCTAAGGTGATACATTTGACAGTGAAAGGTGTTGAGTTCTTCTGAATTGTAAATTGTTGAACATTGTTGCACAAAGCCAAGCACTGGCCGCAACCGCAAAGTCTCAAAAACGCAGAGAAATGTGGTTTATGCAAATGTGATGTTGGTGAAGGCTACTGCCGCTTCACTGAAGACTCCACATCTACATGTACGCATGTTTGTCTTCTCCGACAACTTTTAAAGTAATAATCAGTGACATTTTCATATGAATAAATGTCAGTGTTGCTGCTTTTCTGTCACTGATTGCTATAACACAGCAGGGAGTCAACCTATAGCCGGTTCATGAAAGCTTTTACATCTGCTGTAAACAGCCAGTGTCTGCAAGGTCCTTCCTGGAAAGAAAAATAGAAAATCCTCAAGTGCACAGGAAGCAGTGATGCATTTAATGTTTGCTGTTTATTTGGAAGGAAAAGAGGGAGAATTTTGTTTTGGCTTGTGACCCCATTAAATGAAGCAGTGTCTACTTGCAACCCTCGTCACAGCTTGACAAAGAACATGAGAGAGTGATTTCCCCCTCTAAATGTCTCATTATTTAAGCTGAATAATTGTTAGAGGTCAAACTATCTAATATTTTACAAAAAAAAAAAGATTACAGTGCCAAAACTGAGTTCAGATTTGTGTAGCAGAACAATGTTTTCTTCTTTTCTATCAGCTTGTGACCCCTCTAGGTTGGGAACCACTGGTGTAAGGCAAATGTTTAAAGTTGAGTTTATGGAATGAATGTTGCTCATGAATGCTGATAAAAAGTAAAAGGAAATGTCTGTGTGTCCTGGATTGGTTTGTGAACGCTACATCTCCACATCTCAGCATCTCCTCTCACACACATTCACACAGTCACCCCTCCTTTTCCCAACGCCACTCAAACGCAGCAGCACGCCGTCACACGCATCTGCATCCTGTGCAATTTGTCACCGCCGCATCTCGCGCCACCATTGGCTGTTGCCAAGCAACTTGTGTGTCTAACAGACTATTTCCCATGATAAATTAGTTGGGCTGTTACTATGCCAACAGAATTTGTTACTTAATTAAACTGATTCGGATCGCAATTGGCTGGAGGGGGAGAGAGGCCGTGACACACACACACACACACACACACACACACACTGGGGCCAAGGAAGTGAGATGAGACAGAGAGAATCCACAGAGGAATGACTGTTATTAGATAGGCTGAGATATTGAAATGGTCAGGCTTTGCAGACGAGGGCAACAATAGAAGAAAGGTGAAAAAAGAAAATACAAAAAAAAAAAACAGGACCCATCTGGAATTAACGGCTTGACGCCTTCAGAGGTGATTCATTTTTTTCTCTCTACTCTTAAGAGAAATGCATTTTCCCTGACAACAAATGTGCTTTTTTTCTTCTCTTCTACATTATTCAAATGAGCTGCCGGCAGGTCAGGTTGCTCAGGTAGTGTGGAACTCTCACCACCATGGTTCAACATTCGAAATCTGCTCCCGGAGACAAACACAAGGCCTTTCGCTTATGTGACTGAACGAGAAAGGTCAAACATGACTCATAATTCCGCTATCTGTCAAAGGACAACTGTTGATGACCACCTAATTCCAGAGGCAGACCCCTATAATGCGTGGAAGCAGCGAACCACGTTTTGTTTTTTAAATGTGCACCCTTTCCCTCCTTACTGCTGCTGCAGTTGCATTGTGTAGCGTAGAGTACGCCGCCACCGGGCTTTGACCACTAAGCAAAGAAAAGAAAGAATGGCAGAACAATTTGAGCGTTGGAGCAGGACCAAGCGGAGGGGAGCGGCGAGCATGTAATCTCCTAAATTTGGAGCATCACGGCGTCAGATCCCCGCCTGCTCGCCGCGTTCTCTCAGCCCTACCTATAGTTATTTCCATAACTTCCTGACAAAACCATTTTGTCCTGCCTGATTGGGCCTATTTGCATCGGACACCTCTTCTGCATATAGATTGATGGGTTTAATCAGCGAATCAGGGAGAGCGCTCAGACATCAATCAATGTCACGCCACTCTGTCTTGCTCTCAGTAGTAGTAGTAGCCTTGTGTTTTTTTCCCTTTTTGGTCACTCTGTGGTTCTCTTTCTCTCTTCCAGCCCCCCTGATGTTCTGCTCACATTCATCAGGGAATGCCAGAGAGCCACAGAGACTGCAGGGGAGGGAATGGGGGAGTCCTCTCTATCTCCTTCTCTCCCCCCATTTGTTACAGACTCTAATGTGAGCACTGATGCTTCTTCAGTCTTTGTAGAAAAAAACTAAAGACAAAAAAAATCAAAAATAAAAAAAAAGTCTGAACATGGTCAGAGAACATCCCTGGCCTCCAAATTGCTGGATTTGCCACCACTACCTAAAGCCTAGACCTTATTTTTTATACCCTATTCATCCATATTCTCCAATTCTCTCATCATTCTCAAGACTTTTGACAGGTGATCTTTTCTATCTCAGAGACATTTGTGCTGCTTATCTTACCTCTGCAGAGATTCCAGGAAGGATATTTTATTTCTGGGAGCAATTTCATTAGCATTTTCTTATTCAGATTTATTTTTCCTTTTTGATCAAAGCGAATTGTACAAGTGTAGTCAAGACTATAGAAAGAAAGGTCATGAACGAGTTGGCATTAACAAGACGGAAGAGAGAACAGGCCTGGATGACACTGCAACAGCTTCCAAACAACATAATGCAATCTACAAGTTCAAATACCATACATTCTCAAATAAAGACTAATCACATTGTGCCTGATAATAAATAATAGCAATGGAGTTGATAATAGGTCCAGCATAAACAAATAGCAAATGGCTCAAATGGTGAAGTCAGCATTATGTACTTTTTCATAGCATTAATTCCATCAGTACAACAACAGAGTCATGTCATACTCACCAGAAATTCCAGTCATTTACTAATTATTTCCAATTACTTGTACTTTGCCATTCTTTTGAACGGTGTTAAGCTACCGTCAGTGAAACTCAACACTTCCTACAGCCATTTCACATTAAAAGCCTGCCAGGATAGGGGCATTTTATCTACATTTTATCTAGGAAGTGCTAAGTTGTTGAGTTTCATTGACGGCAGCTTAACACCGAACGAAAAAACAGCAAAGTGGAATTAATGCAATTGATTAATGAGCAAGAAAAGTTATGTTAAAATAGAACTTCAGAGCAGCAGAGTGGTTTGACATGACTGTTGTTGAACTGATAGAATTATGCCGCATTCATGGAACTGTACTAGTTTCCAACTTGCAAATAGCCTTTACATTATGATCCAATTCGTAATTACAACCGGGAAACCTTGATTTTTCTGACAGCTCTGATAAATCTAACTTTGCGCTTAATAGTACGCATCCATAGCTGTAGTGTTATATTGTCCATAAACAGTATTTTTAACACTCAAATGACTAATTAATCATACAAATGTCTTGAGTTGTCAGATGATGTGAGTGCTCGCTTGCAAGTCCGAAACATAAGAATTTCTCCCATTGCTGACTTCCAATAACCCTATTTAAAATAAAGGCCTGGTTCTCTCTGCAGTTGAGGTAAATAAATGCAAGAATCCCAGATTTTACAGTACTCACTACTGTGAGACTTCAACACACTTACACATATTTAAAAATAACTGAACGTACAACACACTTCTGGGTACACCTCTCTGTGGTTTGAGGGAAATCGATGTCTGTGCAGAGGAGAGGGGGGAGGTCAGGTCATCAAACGGATCCCCATACAGCCATGCACATGTATTCACGCACACACACATAGTGCTCCCTCCCCATCTCAGTTTTCTATATCCTATGTATATGCAGCAGACAGGCTGTGTGAGCTATGGGGATACTTGTCTGTGGAGGTGTGTATGTCTGTCTGTGTGTGTGTGTGTGTGTGTGTGTGTGTGTGTGTGTGTAGATGCAGGAATACAAAACCTTACAATGAGCTGGCTGGATGGCCAGGCCCAGGGGACAGCAGGCTAGCCTGGAGGAGTGGCCTGCACCACAACATTCACATCAATAGGATAAGGCAGCTCATTAAAAATCCCTCTGATATAGATTGATGTGTCTGGGCTGTCCGGGTGCCGCAGCCAGCTAAGGAGCATGCTGGATAACTGTGACAACGTTGGGGTCAAATCTGGCCTGGGACCTCAGTTACATGTGATCTCACAGTCTCTGTAGCATCTTTTTGTTTCTGGCCGCTGTCCAATCAGATGACAGTAATCCTTCATAAGTCTTGTGGCTGATAGTACAGTGTGTAATGTGAGCGCAGTCTGCGGTATTGTAATGTATAGTTTCCAGTATAGTGGTTGATAGCAGGGAAGGCAAATGATGTGTATAGTATAGTCTACCACATAATGGTCTGTAGTGTACAGTTAAAAATCCAATTTGTATAATTGTGTATAGTATAGTTATTGATAAGGTATTTTCTATTTTGCGTAATTGTATTAATTATTGCCAACTATATGAATATATCTCATCAGTTGTGATGTTGGTCCATGGTTACGTCATCTGTCACTTTGCTCCAGAGCAAGATAGTTAGACATCTGCTGGCCAAAATGTCTGTGTAAATCTGTAGATATATAGTTCATAGATCAGAATCCCCAGAGGACAAGTTCTATGTTTGTTTGGTGGTTACAAAATAAATATCACAGTCCACAGATTGCTATGAACAATTGTGAGGACCTTAAGGCTCCCCAGAGGATGAGCCCCTTTCATTTTGAGATTTCCTCTGGCACCACCTTTAAAAGTGCACTAATCAATATTTTAATATTAACAGTGGCTCAGATGTCTATGTGTAATGTGAAAGGTGTTGCTTGTAGTGACAAACCCACAGAGAATTATCACCAACTCTGCAGCTCCCTCCCCCAGCTCTACAGAGCTTTTTAGTGGCTTTCAGCTCATTGTTTTGATGTTACAGATTTGGGTCCTTGTTATCACTCTCATCAGTGCCATTCAAATGTGAAGGGAATTTCAACACTTTATTCAAGTGAATTTGACTGCTGGACTGTGTGTGCACTTGTCTTTTTTTTTTTTTCACCATAAACAGCCAATGGACCAACTGTACAGATGTTAGCTGCAATGTGTGCACAAAAGTGCCTAAGGGGCCCAGGAACTCCAGTTATTTCTGTCTCTTTTCCTCCAATTTCTCAATCTTCCCTCTGTTTTTCTGTACACTCATGAAGTGGAGTCTTAAGTGCAATTTCTTTCTCAAACTGAAACATTTTCAACTTGCATGGATGCAACTATGCCTCACTATGCCACACCTAGAGCAAATTAGCAGGCCACAACATATCATGGTCCTGTTGACTTTGATCTTAACTAATTGTTCATCTTAATTGTTGCAGGGTGTAATGAACACTGCAGCCTTTATGGGCCTCTGAAGAGCTTTGAACTTTTAGTTTAGTGTCTCATGGACAGATTTCAGCCTCTTGTCTTCCTCTGATAAAGAATACAGGCCTCATTCCTCATGAGCCAAAATGCTGAGAAACTCTGGACCATGACTGAAAGTCTGTGGTCTAAAGTAAAAACAATAACAGTCACAAGTGTGGCATTAAAATATGTATCATGTTAGCCAACATTTTTTTAGTAAATCTGTTTTTTGTAGTGGTAGCAAGTTACAATCTTCGATCCTGTGAATGGAGAACCAAGTGTCTGCATGTTTTCTTATTTTATATTTCTGATTTGAATTTTGCAGTGGTACCCCCACTTTTCTAGACACTTGTTCTCCTAAAAACATCATGTCTGTGGTTCTCTACCTGAAATAATAATGACCCTTTAAATGGTCTGCTCTCAGCACACTGCCAGACCAGGCCGTGAGAAGCGACGTCCGTGTTCTCTGATTCTGTCATAACGTGCGTGCAGCTTACAAGACATCAGCTTAGCACGTGCAGCGGTAAGAGATTTAACAATAGTTTGCTGTGTGCCAGCTTTTTACAGTCCACACGTTCAGCTAGCATCATGTCATGTGGAGACTATCTGAGCTGAAATACTCTCCTCACACACACACACACACACACACACACCCGGAGCGTTTTGAGAAACAAAACCTGGCATTTGAGCACGGAGGTCCATAAATGATAGAGATTTGCAAATGGATGCTGTTCTCTCCTCCTGGTCACCCTTCCTCACTTTCTCAGGCCTGCTGCTGAATTACGGAGGGAAACATTTTTCCTTTTTTGCCTTTGAAAATATATATCAATCAAACATTCATGGCTGAGGAAGTCTCCAGACAATGGCACTGTGAAACCAACCCCACAATACACTCAGTGTGTGTGTGTGTGTGTGTGTGTGTGTGTACAGAAACATACTGGTTTGCCAATTAGAGCAGAAGCTGACCATCCTGTAAATATTTAAATGGGCATCACATATCATAAACATGAAGCAGCAAAGCAGCCGAGCGTGTTGTCTTTAAGCACTTCTCTAATACACATTGAACATGTCTACTTAGGAGACCTGCAGCTTAAGGAGGATCACTGGACAGCCTGGATTCAAGGTACATTATGCCTGGAAGCCAGTGGAAAGATTACAAGAGGAAGAATTTGTAAGAAGTCCACAATCTCTTGATCATTTCATATCAAGAACTAGAGGACTGTTTTAGAAGAAGGTAGTCAGGGCATGAAGGTGAAGAATGACAGTCTTCGTGGTCAAAGGGGGCACCTGTCCCCTCCAGCTGTACCCACAATGCCTTTAGTCCAGGGGTCCTCCTGCAGGCTGAAGCCTTACATCGTCTGACAGAAACCATCCGTGTGGTGTGACTTAAGAGTAGGCCCTGGTAAATGTGTCTTCAAGCTCCGAATGCATTTTTAAGACTGTGCACTTTAAACCACAGCTCACTTCATCACCAGCCTTTTGGGGTTTCTGTCTTCATTTGACTCACTCTGACACTGGCCTCTTCTTCTGCATGTGAACATAAAATAAAAACAAACCCACAATTTTCTCTTTGATCACATTATGCAGGTTTTTAGTAATTAAAGGTTTTTGAGCAAAAATGTGTTCACCTGTGGTCACCTAGTTGCATCATATCTGTGTGGGGAGATTAGCTGATATGTGTAACATGGGGAAAGCAAGAGGTAAAGAGTGTGTGTGCATCTCTATGTGTGATGGAATTTGTGTTTGTGTGTATGTGCATGAATGTCCGTGTGTGTGAGTGTACTGTATGTGTGTGTGTGGTTAGTGAGGCTGCAGGCTTGATGAGTATCAGTGCTGCTGTTGGCTAACGTCCTCTTTGTGGTATTAGCAGGTGAGAAAATGGTTTCGACTTGGTGTGTATATGTGTGTGTAAGTGTGTGTGTCTGTGTGAGAGTGTTTGGAGGGGTTAGGTGCTGATTAGGGTTTACATTGCTAAGTGGGTGGTTACTAAGTGGGCCCCAAGGTGCGAAAGCAAATCTGATGATTGCGGCGAAAGTGAGCCGGTGACGATGTTTCCGAAACGTCAGTTAAGATAAAAACCAGGGTGAAAGAGTGAGGAGTCAGTTAAAGAAGAGCAGCAAAACGAAAAAAAAAGAAAAGGTGTCAAGCTCTGAAGTGGCTCACACCACAGATGTTACTGTGGAAGAGTATGTAGAGCATCATTAGTCAGTGACCTGTTTAAGGTCAGGGACTGATAACACAGGATGTGTGCAGTAAAATGTGTTAAGAACCATTCTGAGAGGTCATGTGTCATGTGTCTGGCAACTGAATGTGGGAATAAGTTGTGTTGCTAAGCTTGAAACTGTGTGCCATACAGTACCTGCTTACTGTAATTTAAGCAGAAAAAGATCACAGTGTGACATTATTTTGTGACATAATATTGGCAGCACTTAAAATCACATGGAGTAAATAAAAAAAAGGTAGTATGCAGCTGGCGACTTGTTTGATAGTATTAATACCAAGCATTCTCCTAAGCTATATTTTTATTCCCACCATCAAATAAGCATCATACAATCATTTGAGTTGCAGAACTATATACAACTATTTTGTTATTTTCTGTAGTTTACCTAACCATTATTTTAGAGAGTGAGTTAGCAATTGTAAAAAAACTCCAAGTCAAAGTGGGCTGTCAACTCAGTGTTAGGCGCCACAGCAATCCCTGGCATCATGCTACCCTACATAAGAATGATACCAATGAGTTCCACCCAGTGGGGTGTACAGCTTTTAAATTTGGGGAATAGGGAGCCCTGGTATTGGATTAGTAACCAGTATCAGCAGATTGCCTGAGTTGAGGCATCAAGATTGGTATCAGGATAGAAAAAGTCTGATTGGTGCATCCCTAGATATTTTGGTGTTAATTATGTAATTGAAACCATTTGCTAGCAATGGGGAACTATTCAGAAAATGTGTCTCAGCAGTTTCACTACAGTGTAGGACCAATCTCTTTGATGCCTTATTATATACATGTAAATATTGTAAATTGCCTTCCAACCAGGGTTAAACAGGAGCACAATACTTCCACTGTAGCACCAGTGGACATTATCTTGGCTTGCCATCCTTTAAGACACTGTTTGAGCTTTCCAAGTGGCTTTAGAAGTGATTTCTCAAGTTAGTTTTTGGCCAGACTACCATCACATGTGGGACAACAGCAAAACATTGAATAATGCCATTACAATTCCTGGATATGTTTCGGGCATTCAGAGAAAATAATGGCCGCAGCTCTTTGATGATTTATTCATCTTACTAGGTATACACTTCAGATTAATCCCTCACTTTGCTGTTTTCCACCAAATTTACCATTGCTTTGGACCTTTCAATTGCTATAAGATTTCTTCTGGGAAGCAAAAGGTTATGATCTATATATATCATGAAAAGTGACCCATGAGATTTAGCATGTGTGAGTGTTTAAGGATCTAGAGTTATTTGAAATTTACACCGTGTAGTTTGGTACAAGCTTTTTAAGGTTGCAGTTGTGAGGTGTGTGGCATAAATGTTCAGCTGTAGCCAACAGGGTTATGTAAACGACTGAATGAAACCCATTTCTATCCAGAGTGGTATTGACTGCCTTTCACATGAGCTGCTCTCAGAAGCCATTCACACCTGCTGTGTGCGAGATGCTTTTCTGTACACTGCCTTTGTTGCTAGTTCCAAGTGTCAGAATGTCGTGATTGCATGGCCTTGCCCTTGAGCGTGAAGAGCTGTTTGCTTGATTACTCCAGAAGTCATCCATTCAATGGCCTTAGCTTTTGTTTTACTTAAAACTTTGCAGCGTGCCAGCATCCAGACTCACGGTCATGTTTGCTGTACTTCATTACTGCGAGAGAAAGGAGGAACTCATCAAAGAGCATTTTTTCCTCCATTCTTTTCAGCCAAGGTTTCTCAGATGAGCGAGTGGCGAAGGAGGAGGGCAGGAAGAAAGGGAAGAGAAGCGGTAAACAAAGCAGGCTTGGGTCGCCCATCTCCAACGTGATCACATGTTGATAGGAGCGTGATAGGGGCTTTGTCTTACGAAGTTACCACCGCTCATGTTACACATGTATTTATAGAAGAGGCAAATTTCCCCTCTTCCCCTCCTCATGTTATTAGCTCTCACAAAAGGTGTGATGCACAAAAACACAACAACAGTCATCTTATCAGGTCTGAGCCCTCCACGTTCCTGCCTCTGTGACAGTGTGTGTGCTATTGTCACCACTGCTGTGGTTTACACCCTATGGTTGATTTGAAGGGGGAGTGTTGGGTTTCACAAGGAGAGGGCAGCATGCTTATCTCATTAGCAGGTATAACAGGTGAGGTGTGAGTATGTCGGGCAATGCTTAATCAGGAGAACGCTTGTCGTGGGCCAAGCTACATGGAACGCACCTTCCGGAGCGTTTGTGAAGAAGCTGCAAATAAGAGTTGACAGCCGTGTCAACACATACCTGGAGTGATCTCACATCAACTCTGGTTTTATTATATTTTAGAGAGAACAAACAAGCTCTACAATAATGAAAGTGACAGATGACAAGAGTCAAAATACCAGTGACTGTCACGGTCAGTCTTTCCAACACTTGGTCGAAAGTGAGACATCTCAACAACTACTGGTCAGATTGCAATGACATTTTGATGTGGATCACCTGACTTTTCTTTTAGAACCACTACCAGGTCAAAAAAATATATAAAGTTGCTGTTTACATCCATGTCTGTCCAGATTCATATTTGAATACTTGGAAGGAAAAAGGTATAAAGTGTATTTTTTGGCTAAATGGAAGTTATCACTATATTGATGATACATAATATGTGTGATTCCAGTGAATATTCACTGTTGAACTGATTAATGATGGATCATCATGGACTTTGAAAGATTACATATGCCTATGGACTTGAGAATGCAAATATGCTATGGACAGATGTCCTATGTTTTGTTGTCATGGCTCTACTGATGTATTATTATTTGGTAATTGCTATCTAATAAGAAATTAGGGGCTGGTATGTTGAAACATTTTTGCTTTCATAGAATTATTACTGTTTGATTAATTGTCTGATGTGTGTAAGATTATATTTACCTAATTATTTGATTTACCTTTTAACCTGGGTCTAATGAGTTTAGAACTAAAGTCTCCCCCTGCTGCCCTTTGATATGCATCGTGGCCACGGTAGGGCAGGAAATGACACCACCTATGTATGTCTATATAGATCATAGTTATTGAGGGACAGCTGAACATGGTTAGACGGGGGAGCGGTATAGTCTTTTGACCGTGAGCTCTTTTTGTTATTGTTTTCTAGATAAGGTTCATGTTGATCGCTAAGGTTTGTACGATCCACACCTGAATTACAAAATAAATATTATGCGATGCAAAGTAACAAGAATCTCCACGATTGTTTGGAAACAAATACAGGCAAGTCCGAAACCACAACAACCCACACACTCTGACAAAGGACAGTGGCTATATTCTTTTAGAATTTAAGAAGCCACAACATAAAAGTGTGAGTGCTCCATGTTGCTCCAATATGCATGCTCCAATACGTTGTTTGCAGTCACATGATTTCGATGACGCTCGATATTCAGAATGAGGCAGGAAGTGAAAGGCAGAATGAACAAGATGGAGGAAAGCCCGTACTGTGCTAGTTATAGTTTTCTCACTGTGTCGCCCCAGTCAATGTGTGTGTGAAATCTGAAATCGCCCAATTCATTCCTAAATGATGGCTAAAAATCTGTTTTGAGGTCAAATTGACCTTTGACCTTTGGGTCAAAAGTGTCACCTATTCAGTGTCCGACCAACTGTGAAATATGGTCACAATCTCCCCCTCTGTTCCTGAGTTATGGTGTTGAATAATGGTCAAAAAAGTTTTTTTCCAGGACATTATGATGTCACAGTGAAGTTGACCTTTGACCTTTGGGTAAAAAAAATGTCATCACTTCATCCTTGTATCCCATTAAACATCTCTGTGAAATCTTGTCATACTGTAATTACAGCATCATTTCTTGAGTTATTGCCAAAAATATGTTTGTCAAGGTCATTTTGAGGCCACAGTGACCTTGGACGGACAGACGGACGGACAACCCGAAAACATAATACCTCTGGCCACAGCTATCACCGGCGTGGAGGCATGAAAAACAGGTTGAAATTTCCATGAAATATGTTGTGGATATTCGTTATTTCCAGAGTCCTAATTATTTTAGTCACCTCCTGACCTTTCTTGTGCCACCATCAAGCCAAGGTGCAAAAAGCAAAAGGCGTGTTACCATGAAGGTTGCAGCCATTTACATTTTGGACAAAATGTAACGTTTTCTGTCACACAACCATCAGGATAAAATGTCAACCTTGCACAATGTGGCATTCAACTTAACTAAATAATATGAGTGTAAAGCAAATCTCAGAGTCTACAGCTATACCAGCGTCTCTGTGAGGCTGTACTTAGATAAAGCTGTGCTTTGAGCTAAATGCTAACATCAGCATGCCAACATGCTAAATTTTAGCAGGTGTAATGTTTACCAGGGTAGCCATTTTAGTTAAGCCTGTTAGCATGCTAACATTTGCTAATTAGCACTAAACACAAAGTACAGCTAAGACTGATGATCATTAGTTTTGTAGGTATCTGGTCATAAACCAAAAAATTGGTCAAACTTAAAGTTTGACCTGATAATGGGGCTTGATGACAGTTGATGAGTTATTACAAATTATCCTGAAGGGAACATAAAATCTGAACCAAATTTCACAGGAATCCATCCAATAGTTGTTGAGACAATTCCATGTGAACCAAATAATTTCAGCCTGCTGGTGGTGCTAGAAGAAAAGTCAGGGGATCATCAAAGTCACCAGGGTTCATTGTCTGGGGACCTGTTTGATTTTTATTAGGATATTTCAGTCTGGACCAAAGTAGTGGACTAAGCCCTAGAGCCACGCCACTAGCATGGCAAAACAATTGAGGGATTCACATAATAACTTGCATTACACGTTAGTCTCTCAGACTCGGATGATACATTTTTAGAAACAGAAGTTCAACTTTTCAGTGAGATGGACAAATGATGAACATTACACTACTTATCCTGTGTGACTACAAAGCTAGCATCGTAAAGCATATGAACAATCCCAAGTTGGAATAATGGGAGATTTTCCTGTTTTTCCCATTCTGCCAACATTGCATGAATGCAGCAGAAGTACAGCCTCATAGATCCGCTAACATGGTGGTAGACTTGCAGTTTTGTTGAAACGGTAATGTACAAATTCCTGTTTATTTGTCTCTATCTGTGTTGGAGATCACCTGTCAATCAAACATTTAAAATGCTTCAGAAACGCTCGAAGAAATGCTGGTGGCGTAGATTGCCTTTAACAATGGTAAAATCATTAGTATGTTGTTTGTTCCATTCACCTCTTGTGTTGTGTGGTATAATGAACATTGTAGCCATCAGCAGCCACTAACAGGGTTTTAGACATTTAACTAAAATATGTGTCACATATCGAAGCAGACATTTCCTTTCAATCGTTTTACTTGATGTAGCCTGCAGTCTCCTTTGCACACTCTCCAGTCACCAAACACTTCACACAGTTAGCCCATTCATCCAAACCAACATCAGGTGAGTGTAACATTTTTTAGCATGAATTACGCCTGAAATATTCATTTATTCCAGCACTTTTGTCTACTGACTCTCGAATCTGAACAGTCAGCAAGGGACGTCCAGCATGCTCAAATGCTTTTAATAGAGCTAGCTACAGAAAGGAATGGCTTCAACTTTTCATTGCAGTTTGAGGTAGATTTATGTGGAGTTTGTGTGTGGTCTGGGGTTAACTGGTTGCCGTTTACACTCCATAGTATACAGTATATGTGACTTACACAAACAGAGACACCAAGTCGGTAACAAATCATCAGTGTTTCTTGTGGAGTAAAATGATGACAAAAGGTTTAGGTACCAGAGACAGAGCTATCTGGAGTGTTTCCCTGGAGAGTGGCCTACATCATACCTTTAATATTTCAATGCCCGTGTTCATGTTGGGAAGGCAACACTCACAGAGTCCCTGCTGTTCTCTGTTAATGAATATTAAGAGGGACATTTTCCTGAGGGTAAGGCCGCTTTTATTTATTCCCTTTATTGTTTTAAACTCTCTTCTCTTCACTGCTCGTGGTTTCTCTGCCTCTAAATTAATTGTGCGTTCATCAGCTTGCGTCAAGCTTGCATCATTACACAGTGTTGACCTGGCTGAGATAAATACAGAGGAAATGACGAATGTGCCGTGCAAGACAATAACTGGAGATGAGGGAAATGATCAAACCAGCTGTTCAGGTTTTTAATCAAAGTATTGTCAGTGTACAGCTGTGTAGATGCTAAGAGAGGAAAGACTTTTTTGGATGTGCTTTTTAGCCATGCTAGCGATGTGGCTCTTTGGATGGCCGGTTGGTCCACCACTTTGGTCCAGACTGAATCTCAGAAACTATTTAATGGATTGCTACAAAATTTGGTGCAGACACTCATGTTTCCCACAGGATGAATCCTAATGACTTTGGGGATCCCCTGACTTTTCCTCTGGGGCCACCAATAGGTCAAATAAATAGTTTTTACTTATCCAGCAAAATAAATGTATTAAGACACTTACTAGAAAATTTGGTATAGGCATTCATGGTTCCCAGAGGATGAATCCTACTGCATTTTGTCATCTTATAACTTGCCACAAGCAAGGTGTGAGTGAAATATCTCTACAACTATTGGAAGGATGGCCATTTAATTTGGTATGGCCATTCATGTTCCCCACAGGATAAACTGTAACCACCAAGTGTTGACCATTATCAGGTCAAAATTTCAGTTTGTCCAGTACTTTGGTTTATGACCAAATACCTGCAGAACTAATGACATTCCCATCAGCCTCAGCCGTACTTTGTGCTTGGTACTAATTAGCCAATGTTAGCATACTAACATGCTAACTAAGAGAGTGAACATAGTAAATAGTACCTGCTAAACATCAGCATGTTAGCATTGTCATTGTGACAACGTTAGCATTTGGTGTCAAGCATCACTGTGGTACGTTCATTTCATATCATATCATTCAGAATCTCCAGCAGCCGAGTGGGAAAAAATGTTCATGTTAGCCTCCAAGTTGTAATTCTGATTCGTAAATATCCGGAATATCTGACAGCAAAGTTATCTCACAATTGACGAAAAGAACTACAGCGGTGTCAACAAACCGCTGGCAACATGGTTGCAAAACCTCCATCACTGACAGTTACATCTAAATAAAATCTAGTATGAACACTAAAAGAATTAATGTGGCTAATTTAAAATGAGCTATAGGCTACACTGTTTCTTGTTAATGAATGACTACAAATAGATCACACAACAAAGGTAGCTAATTTATGCTATTTATTCGGTGTGACTACAAGGCTAGCATCTTAGCGTATGTGCAATTCCAAGTTGTACCGAGAGATTTTCCTGCTTTTCCCATTCTGCCAACATTGCATGAATGCAACAGAAGTACAGCTTCATAGAGCCACTAACATGGTTGTAGACTTGTAGTCTTGTTGAAACTGTAAGGTACATATTCTTATTTATTTGTCTCTACTGTATCTGTCTTTGAGATCACCTCACAACCAAACAATGTGGGCAGTGCTGTACATCTTTTTCTTGGATTTTCTGTTAATGAATTGAAATAGAAAACATTTTAATACAACTCTTGTCAGATGCTTTCTTTTGTAAATATTACTCGCCTCAGAGTTGTTTAGCACTTAGTCCAATGACACACAGAGAGAGAGAGACACACACACACGATCAGTGAGGCAGCTGCTGTGAGGGCAGATTATTCTATCAGTGTCAAACTTCAATGACGCTTGTCATCTGATAAGGTTTGGTTTTAATAAATGAGGGACAAGCAGCCAAGCTGGATGCAGCAGTTTAACCCCCTGTTTGCACAGCACAGCATGGCGTCGGACTGACAACTCCTTCATCAACCACACAGTGTTCATGGTCAGCACTATCTTCATATTTATCATTAGTCGCAGCAGTTCAAAGCTTCATGACTGGGCTGCGGCTGCCAGTGGTGGCCAAATAGTGTACAGTAGTCCTGATGCCAAAAGGCAGCCAAAACTGCAAAAATTTGGAAAGATTATAGTGACAAATACCTGAAATGAAGTTGTGTACCTAACTGCAGATTCTGTCCCATTAATAATTAAAGATGGACAACATGACAGCCCCCAAGAGTGAAGCCAAAGCATCTCGATCGCCCTCTGGTGGCTGGCTGCAGTATAGGTCATAAACCCCGCCCCCTCCATTGGAGATGGGACATGGGCCAAACTAAAAAGTCAAAGTACACGTCAAATATGGTTTCTGTCATTTTAGGTAGTTCCTATCACGCTGATGTTTGTTCAAGTGTTCATTTTTCTGATAAGTTTGGTTTTAATTAGTTATTTGATGCTATAAAAGGAGGTGTGACGTCATGATTGACAATTGTGAGTGTGCTCGCGATTGGTTCAGGCGGCTGTATAGGCAGGAACTTGATACTGTGGCTCCACCGTGGATCACTACTGCACAGCCTCTGGCTCCAAATGACGTCACCAGCACAACATGGCAGCTCCCATATCCGGGATATTTTGTCTTCATTTTTGTACAGCGGGAGGAAGTGGAGATGCGTCGTCCATCTTTATATACAGTCTATGATCAATACTAATGACTCACTGCTCACTTTCCAGCTTTTAATTAGTTTTATAGAAACCATCTCAACAACACACGACAGTTTTAGCGCAGTCATACCCCACAGTATCACAACAAATTAATTTGCACATCCTCAATAGGTGAAGTAGGTGGAGATGCGCAAATTGATTATGGTTGTGGTTTGATTGTATAGTGGTTACAGCTGGTTGTGTTTCCCTTCATATACATTTTGTTCATGGCAAAATGTATAAGAAGGGAAATGCTCTAGTGGTGTTGCTTCTCAATCGACAGAGCATACTTAGACAAAATTGGATTGCTGTGACTCAGCTAATATGATGGTGTATTCCATTTTGGACTCTTTGGTTCTCTGTGTTTAGTGGGTCAAGTTTGCAGTTAGTCAAAGGCAAAGGTTCTCTAAAGTTGATAATGACCATGCTAATCCACTTGGCTTCCAAAAGTTGAACAAATTGGAGAAACAGTCAACCAATCAGAGTTTTGTAGGCAGGATTCAGAAATTGAGAATGTCATCTTCCTTCATAGCTGGCTAGCTACATTCATAAAAAATACCTACAGAAAAATGGCCATATTCATGGCCACAAATGAGGACATTGATGCAGCTGTACAGGCTGTTGTAAGTTTACTTACATAAATAACTCTTAATGTTCTGCAGATTTCTTTGGTCATGGTCCAAAACATGAAGTTAACTGCTGCACTACCGCACAACCACTACCGCAGCTTCAACTGAAAAGGACATTGGCTGGACAGAAACATCTCTCTCTTTACTCCCAACAAGAAATTGGCTATTTGACAAAGATGTCAGTCTGAATTAATGAGGTACAACAAAATGATTATCCAGTCTCATTTACAGGGTAGAACAGAATAATTTGTGAGTTACACGTGAAGGCTATCTGTACTTTAACAAACTAACTGTCTTCAACACTGCTAGTCGCACTTTCATGGTCATATATGATGTAGACGAAAAGTTTTCAAACACACATAACTTATAAGGCTATAAGGCTTTCAAAGACCCCAAATAGAGGCTGTACTACTACATCTAGAATAACCTTTTCACTTTAAAGCTACTGTATTTAAAGGGGAGACTTGTTTGTTTGAGTCGGTGTATGGGAGCGGAGCTGCAGCATGGCGCCGGTTTCAGCGACGCTCGGCTGCTCGTTTGAGCTCATGATAGCCCTTAGCTCTTTTATGAACCAATATTACTTTTTTTGAACATCTGTATAATGTCTTTTGTGTTTATTAAGCCCTCACAGATTACCTTCTCTTTCCCCTGGTGCTTAACCCTGCTTCTTTTATATATTGTGACCATGAAAACAGTTTCCCTTTTCTTTTCACTCTCTGCACTGTATAATGATTATTGAGGCCTGCGAGCTGCTGGAATTTAATTTCTCCACATAAATCTTCACAATAGGAAAAGGAAATTAAAGTTGCCATTACTGTCGGCAGTATTATCGTATCCTCACTTAACCTGCCATTCAGGAGGAATGAAACATTTATACTGCGGCCCCTCCTTCCTCCCCAGCCCTCATGTATCGTCTGTGATCTCAGTGTGTGTGTGTGTGTGTGTGTGGGTGAGTGAGGAAGACAGAGTAAAAGGATCAATTAAGGGATAATGATATTTGAGAAGTTCATATTTTAACCAAGGCAACCCATAATGTCCACACCTTTATAGAAAGCATTTTGTATAGTATATACAGTACAAATCTGTACTTTACACACGGATGACATTTGTGTGAAATGGTTGGAACCTTTGCTGAAAAGCCACAGTACTTTTCTAGGAAGGCAGTTATACAAAATTGAGACAAAAACAAAAGAATCATGAGTTGTCAGTGTATTTGTTTTGTAATCTTTGTTTTTCTTCATCTATCATTCCCACAAGCTAATCTTCTCCAGCTAATAATAACAATACCTTACACACACACACACACACACACACACACACACACACACACACACACAAACCAAAAGAAAAAAAAAAAAGAAAAAATCAATTATGCTGGCCCTGACCAGGAGTGTCTCATTATTTCATAGGCAATAACCTGAATGATAGAGTAATAAAGAGCAATTTATTTGGAGAGGGGGAAGCGAGGGAGGAGGGACGAGCAGAAGATGGATGTGTTCAGATAGACAGATCTAATTAGCCTCATCCAAGCTGCGGCTAGCCGCTCCGCTCAGGCTAATCCTGGGCTACCGCTAATGACCAGCAATCCACACCTTCTCCTCCTCCTCCTCCTCCATCAGCCTCAGGCTGCGTTAGTTCTACTGCTGTGATGTGGGGATGGACAGACATCCAGCGTGGAGGGATGGAGAGACCACAACTCAGCACAATATTATGTTTCTGTAGGGCCTTACTCTGTGTCTGTTGTACTGAATAGTGGGTTTATGGGTTTGTTTATTGCAGTTTATAATATATTTACTGCTTTTGAAACTTTAAAGCAACATCATGTAAGAATTGGTATTTTCTGCGACTTGGTGCCCCTACAGTGCAGTTCCTCCTCATGGACAGCTGTACATGTGCATTTGTTGACAAGCTGAAGGATTTGAATTTGGTGGGCTGACTTGTCTTATGATCAAAAACGAGTCGACAACTTTGCTAACAGCCAAACATCAAGCAAGTGCAACAACACAAGACATAGCAAGCCAGTTAATATTACTCACTAGTCCAACAGCAGAAGGCCGGCTCGGCGTCTGTCCTGCACAAAGCTCTCGCCAAGCACTAAAAGCCAGTCCGAGATTTACTCTTGCTCTGTCACTCTCTTTTTCTCTTCTTAGCTTCCTCCGTCAACGTCCTCTTCGGCCTCTTTGCCTCTGCCGTGATGTCCATACTGAGAATACCGAGCTAGACCTGTGTGTGACGTAATGCCGTAAAGCGTTCGCTTCTCGCGGGAGATCGTACCCGCTCAACCCGAGTTACATAGTGCAAGAACAGGCGTTCGGGGCGTGGAGTGGGAATGAAAGAGGCGCCATTCTCCCTGTTACAAGTCAGTGTGCTGTCCAAATGATTCTGAAGCTGTTATTTTAAGGTCAAATTGTTGCATAATGTTGCTTTAAGTGACATATGTATTGGTGTTTTTATTTCCTCTGACATTACTTACATTGCTTAATATTTCCTATAGTATTCTTAAAGGTGCCTATTATGTGTCAGTGGAATTCAGTGGGGAATTTATGGTAAACTAATAATTTATCTAGTATTTTTGTTTCCTATGATATCCCTATAATGTTCATATAATATCTCTGTAATAACTACAGGATAAAGTGCAGACTTAACTGTGTCATCATATTCTGTTACAGTACTTATATAATATGTGCGACACACAAAAGTACAGTTATAATAACCTTATGGTATTTTAATGGTATTTCTATAGTGACTTACGGGATGGTATCTCTGGTATACTGTTAGTGTACATCAATCTTATTTTTCACTATGGTGCTTCACATCTCTAATAGTGTAATATATAAGTAAATCATATTCCTATAATATC
Organism: Macquaria ambigua; assembly: GCA_008360985.2. Taxonomy (NCBI): domain Eukaryota; kingdom Metazoa; phylum Chordata; class Actinopteri; order Centrarchiformes; family Percichthyidae; genus Macquaria; species Macquaria ambigua. Next base: position 9,481 of record VMKM01001274.1, on the reverse strand, counting down.
CCCATGGTAAAATATAGTGTGTCTGTGTACAAATGCACTCAACTGCACTCAGTCACTTTATTATTTATTTCTGCCTGTACTGTGTACAGGACTATTTTTCTATTTATTTTATTGTATTTCTATATAGGACACTCTTGCTGGCTGCTGTAACGCTGAAAACTTCCCCGCTCTGGGACAATAAAGGCTTATCTTATCTTATCTAAATGTGAGATTACCACAACCTCACTGTGCTTTATAATTTTTATTATATAAATATAATTGATATGGTATCCCTATAGTGAGATGTAATGCACTGAAGCATGCCGGTGACTTTATCATGACCATACAGTAGAATATATTATTATTCTCACTTATTATTCCCTATAGTTGTTTTGTTTCCTGGAAGATAGAGACATTTGAAAGGCTGTTCAGGGGGACCCTAAGGTGAGATGTCTCAGTTTCAGTGATCAGTGTTTCAGTGAACTGGCTCAAGTACTGTAGTCATGTGAGTTGGTGCCCAAACTCTGGGATTAACTATGCATATGGTTTTTAAATCAACATGTCTAATAGCTTATGTAGTCACAGTTGCAGTTCCACAGCTCTGGCAATTGGACTTGAAATGTCTGTATGATGACTGTCTGTTAGTCCTTTACAGCCAGGAAATCAATTGAAGCTACTGTTGAAATGTGACTTTACTCTTAAATGATACATTTATTGAAATTTTAAGTGAAAAAATAATTCCCCAAAGCGCAGGTTGACATATTCAGATATTTTGTTTTGTCCAACCAACAGTCCAAAACCCAAAGATCTTCAGCTTACTTTGACAGAGCACTCAGAAAATCTGCATGTATTCACATTCAAGAAGCTGGGACCAGTGAATGTTTGGCATTTTGGCTTTTAATGATCAAAATTGTTGCTGATTAATTTTCAGTGGATCGTCAAATTGATTCATTAGTCAGTCACAGCAGCAGCTTCACCAGAGAGGTTACATTAATAAGCAATAGTGAGTTTATCAAAACCCTCTAGTGTTTTTTATTTTAATTATGTTAATGTATTTCCATAATTTCCCTATAGGGAGTTAAGTGGTGTTACTTTACCTCTACATTTATAGGGCTGTTTATTCACTTGGATAGCCTATAGTGTGAATCCAGAGGTTGAGCAGTTTGCCCTCCGTCTCATGCAAAGTGTGAGGTGTGAAATGGAAACTGTACTCAAAGAGCATCCATACGCAGAACATGTATGCAGAAAGCACACACATTATTAATATCACTGGCTTTATTGTTTGTTTGTCACGACCCATCTGTTCTTTTACACACTGAGCATGTTTATATGTTTGCACTGTACATTTGACATTGCACAAGCCATTCGGCATGAGAGTATGCATGTAATTAATATCGCTGATTTAGATTAGAGAGAGATAACAGGCAAATTAATCTCAACCTTAAGGGAGGGGGAGGGAAATGAAGACAGGAGAGAGGAAAAAACATGCTGCCATCACTGAAGTTACATCTGTTTACTCTCTCCCTCTGTGACCTTTCTGTCATTTCTGGGCGGCCGAGGTTCGCTGGCCCCTCTCTCTCTCTCTCTCCATTTATCACCTCCACCTCTCTATTCTTTTGCTCTCACCAGGATTAACATCTCCCTCCTTGATTCTCTTCTTATTTGTGGGAGCTAACGAGCCAGTAGACAGGGTTCAGGGAACTTCTTTTGCAGGGAACATGTTTTAAATAAAACATAACGCCACGTCCGGGCCCACTGGGGATTGTTGTGAAGGAAGAGCTGCCATGTCTTTTCTAGCAGCAGCTGCATTTGAATAGTGTTTAGACTCGAAAGCCTTCCCCTCTCTTTCTGCTGCCGCACCTTCCTCTTTTTCCTCTGCTGTGAATCTGTCCTTCGATAAAAGCCACGTTAGCCCGACATCCAGAGTCATTTACTGGAGATTGTGGAGCGATGGCTAATTCGGCTCCTTTCAAATGCTAATGCCCACACTCTTTCCATCGCGCTGGCAACTCCTCTTTTATTGCTCAACATCCTCATTACAATGGAGTGGAGAGTGTGTGTACAACTCTCTCTGGCTGTATGTGCTTGTTGATGTGTATGTCTACCTGTGTGTGTGTGTGTGTGTGAGTGTGTGTGTGTGTGTTTGGGGGTGTGCTAATGAATGAGAGCAGCGCCACAAGGGGGAGTTGAGAGGTGGTGATTTGACACTTTCTCTAAAACACATATCCAAGAGGAAGACAGAGGAGGAGGCAGGAGAAGGGGGAGAGGTAGAGGAGGTGGAAGTGGGAGAGGAAGAGAGGGAGGAGGTGGAGGATGAGGGTGAGATGGGGGAGGAGGAAAAATATAAAGAGATAGAGGATAAAAGGTGAACCAGGAAGAGGTGGAGAAGAAAAAGAGAGTAGTGCAATAGTAAAAATGAAGTGAAGGATGAAGGGAGAAGAAGAGATAAATGAAAAGGAGTGGAGAAGAAGGATAGAGACAGAATGAAGTGTTGATAGAAGTGAGGAAGAACTCTAATATCTAACAGAGAGAGAAAGGTCATATATATGGAGATAAATTAGGGCCAAAATGTTTTGTAATTTTGAAAAACTGAAAATATAACAACAACATAACTAAAATATAAGTACGTGTATGAAAAGTTAGCTCTGTATACATAGGGATCAGACCATCCGATAAGAGTTCCTTTAAAAAATACTTTCAAACACTCTCAGACCATGACTAATTTTGTGACTAGAAGGTTCACCTCTGTGTGGCTTTAGTCCACTACATTGCTATTTTATTGCTACTTTTCATAGTATAACCTACTTTACTTACTTCCCTTGTCCAAAGCTTACAACCATCTTATGGTCTTCCTCAGTGGATGGAGTTTTCTTAGTTGTCATAGCACAGTTAGCATGATAACAGGTAGTCATAGATGGTATACAGTATATAGATTGTATAATTTCACATTGTCTCTAAAGCACTAAAACCTTTTTGCACACATGAAACCACTAATAATTAACACAGTAACTTGGGGCGTCTGGAGGCCTAGTGGATAAGCAAATTACCCACAAGGTTCTCAGCAAAATGGACAGTGAAAATGATCTGTTGATAGTCATATTGACATCAAACAATAGTACACCTTTCAGTTTCAATGTCTGTATCTGTAGAATATGTCACAGACATGAAAAAATATAAATATTATTTTTTTAACTCCCCAATTACAATTGAGCACACATCTCTTAACCTTTTTCTTTTCCTTTCCAAAACCTTTTCCATAAAGTTTATGGAAGTGCAAAATGGTTAAGAAATCCTGACTTTTAGTCCCAAGTATGGGTCAAGGCCCCACCACACTGGATCCTGCATTTCCCATAGTGCAACTTGCTTTCATTAGAACCTCCCTGCGTTATAAATGCCTATGTCCCCAGTTTGTTATGCAGGCCTTGTTATAAATTCATTGTCTCCAACACCCAGTTGAAATTACTCAAGTACGGCCTTACTAATAATTTTCTCCTCCTGAACCACAGAAGACATACGTTTTCACAGGCTGAGTTGTCCTCCTCATGATGAGTAAATTGACTTTGACATGTAAAATTGGTTAAGTGCCTGTTTAATAAATTATATTAAACAAATCACTGTTTTGCTGGTGACCCCTTATGGATAGCCCACCGTATACTCAAACTAGAGTTCTTCTACTCGAGCTAAACCTGACCTGTCTTGACATAATATTGGGTTGTAGTTGGTTTTGGGCCATTTTGGGCCAAGTGCGGGTAGGGTCTCAATTTTAGCAGTAACAGTTGGGTTCAGTTAGGTCGGGTCTGTGGGACTCAGGTGTGGGCTGGGTTTGGATTTCAGTAAACTCCACTTTGCAGAAGTCTGACTTAATGTACAGAGGCCATTTGGGACAATCTACCAAATTCAACACTCAGTCTTCACTGACAGATGATTTCATTTATAAAGTGTGTCTACCAAAAAAGTGCTCAAATGCTGGATACTGTGATGAGTAGGCGTGTGGGTTCACCTTTTTGTGTGTCACATTCAAGATCATGTAGTTCCACCTGAACAGTAACATCTTGGTCTTATGGTACAGTAATCATCTCTCACACCTAGAAAAACTCCAAATGTGCTAATGTATTCTCTTTCAAATAGTCTAAAGAAAATGAATGCAACATTGGCACCTTGAAGTTAATTAGATCTCCAGTCCACAGCTCTGGTGTTACCACTTAGTGTTAGCACTATAGCCAGCCTCCCACCCCCCACACCCTCGACACCCCCTCAGGACACTCTGTCACTCCCCGCCACTGTCATCCCCCCATCACAGCAGATTAGGCACTAACTAACCCTCCTTTAATTAACTCATGATTAGGTATTAATATCTGGCGCAGGTTCCAGGCTTGCAGTTGTTGCCTTAATAAGTGGATTAGCGTTAGCCTCTCGCTGCTCTCTCTCTCTCTCTCCGGCTAAGAGATATCTATCCTCCTCTCCATTTCACCCCCCTTCCACATGCATCCCTCTTGGCTTTCTCTGGCAGCTGTTCAAAAGCAGAATTTTCCTGCTAACAAGTTTGTTCTTGTGGTCAGAGTGGATGGGCTCAGTGTTATGAACACTTTCACGCAGGCAGAATTACATGCAATGCAATATGCCTTTCACACAGCTGATGAGTAACACTGGGCTTTGATTTAGATATTATCAGAAATTACAATGTAGATACAGTTTAGCCTCTTGGACAACACCCCAATAAAAAGGACATGGGTTAGGGTGCTTTTTTTCTCCTGCTAGCTAGTAGCACAGGTAACATTGTGATGCACCTGCTAACCTGAATTAGCAAAGGGTATAAGCTTGTTGAAAATAAAAATGGAAAATGAAAGATTATCAAGAAGAAAAGAGATACATAGTTGCTGTGCTTGTTCTTAAAGAAGATGGCCCAATCTGAAATGGAGGATTGTTGCTAAGAGTCAGCGATGCTCTCTTGGCAATTGTAAGAGGCTAGGGCACAACCACAAAGCATATAACATTCAATACAGCAGAGTAGACCCATGCCCGTTGTATCCCTGTATAGCCAAAACAGGAATCCCTTGTAATCAATACAAGGACAAATACAGTAACTAACAGTTAAAAGTAAATAAAATCCAAAGACAATAAAAACACACAAAAGTGATCATTAAAAAGAAAATATTTGACAAACAATTTTTGTTAAACAGACAAAAATAGTTTTGAAGATGGCCATAAGATTATTGCCTACCAAATATCCTCAGGCAGGGAGGGCCTGGTAACCCACAGAGTAAAGATTTAGGAACTGCTGCAGTAGGGATCTCAAGGGGGCTCATAGATAATTAGCAGGTCACAGGTATAAGCAGGAGCCTTAGAATGCCAGCAACAAACTGCAACAAACAAACAAGTTAAACCAAGTCCATTCCACCAGGGGCAAGCTGCTACTGACAGTCCAGAAGTGAAATCATAAAGTGATTTCATCATCACTTCTTACCAGCTGACCACAAAAGGTGAAACATGATATACTTAAACATCACGAACCTGTCAACATCTGACCTAGATTACACCAGTCTTGGTCTGATCAGTCACGACGCCTCAGTCATAGCTATAATCACCTTGACAATCACAATGTGTGCCTGCCATTTTCGTTTGGTTACATATTGCAATGAATTTGTGAAACAAGTTAGAAAATACATGCCAGTATGTTTCTGTAAAGTTTATTCCCAGTCTGAAGATTACGTCTTTTACATGACTGTCCAGATATCTCATGGCCAGTGGGAAGCATGCACAGAAGTTGCACAGGTATGTGGTTCAGGTGTTTTACTGTGGAGCAAAAAGGAAGGGAAAAAATCTGCATCTCTTCTGCGACAATGACCTTGAGGGTAGTATTTCTGTGGAAAAGGTAAAAAAAATGTAATAAAACACCCGAGATAACATTTTCAACAGCAACTGGGCTTCAGACCCTTTAAAGACAGAGGCGGGCAAATGTTCTTTAAGAAACACTTGTAATATTTAGCAGGTGTTAAAAAGGATTTACAGGAGAGAAAAATACATTTTCCAGCATACTAAAGCAAGCCACCTGCATCACTTAGCAGGTCCAAGGAGCAGCTTTCAAGGAGCACACTGCAATTTAATGAGAGTATGCTTGAGAAAGGCACTCTCAGCCAGCATCAGAGCAGACCACAACAAAGTCTGTGTGTTTATGCAAGTATTTACAGCTGGCCTGCAACGGCGAAGAAAGCTCTTTATATGTGACCTTATGGCAAAGGATCAAATTAATGTAATGTGGAAAGAATGAGGAGCGAGGCAGGAGTGATCACAGCAACACTTTTAACACTTTTGTGATTTTGTGATATTTATGAAGGGATAATTTTCATCACAGTTGGTTACCAGTCTTGGTTACCTTGGTTCGGTGGTTCCCAAAATGTTAATGTAAAGGAGTCCAGTAGCTTGTTACAGCAGATTTCTCATCTGAAGTAAAAACATTCCCCACAAACATGAGAAAAAATTATTATTAGTATCAACAATGTCATCTAGAACTAAATTGTTCACGAGAAGAAATGTGTCATGATCTGTCCGGTTCAGCTCAGCTGAATTGAAGCAGCACGTGTCGGGGAAAAAGAAAACTCTCTTGAGTTTTTAAAAGCTGGGGAAAGTCAAGGCAAAGGGCTCAATCAGTCAGGTGGGATAGGAGCAAAGACAGTGCTGCTGGTCAGACACCAAGTTGAAGATTTGATAACCACTAGCTGAACACACATTTTACCCAACAGAGTCAGCAGCCTTAAAGGTTGGGGCAGTATTGTTATGGAGTCATTGGCCAACAAATCCATAATAACCGTGCAGTATATTGTAATTCAAGTGGTCTGAGAGCAGACCTTTACCTCAGCCCCTCCTCTTGCCTCTGTTTTCAGGCTTCAGAAAATCTAGCCCGTGACGGGAGACTTTAGCCAATCACAGGTTATTTCAGAAAGACGGTGCGTTTGTATTAGCTGTTCTACAAATGTAAATGGTGAAAGCCTGATTTAATGGCGGATTGTGATCCATTTCCAATACCTCCTTTGCCTGCAGCAACACGTCCCTCCACACAGAGTTTTGGGCTCATTAGCTCAAGGTGTGGGTTTGGTGGGAGGGGCTTAGCAGAGTGGTTTTGCCTAGGTTGCACAGATTTTGTCTTTGTTTTTGTACCTGTGATGTTTGGCTCAATGAGACTTGGATCATCATTTGCTTAAAATGTACTATATAGTCCTTTAACAAATTTGCTTCACTAGCAGGTACCAAAGCATCTATTAATTCGGCTTTCATTGCACCCCTCCACACCCCCAATTGGGTGTGCCCACCCAGTTTGGAAACCAGTGCTTTGGAAAATCTGTAAAACATACTGGCAGCAGTTTACATTTCTTTGGTAGTAAGTAGTTCCACTGATGTAGGCATTGCATCGGACTGTCATGTCGAGGAGGATGCTGAGATTTAAGTCAAAGCTCTCAATTTACTAGCCAGAGTGGCTGGGCTCACCCTAAGGAGCTCGGAATATTAGTGCTGCTCCTTCGCTTTTAGAGGTGCGAGTTGAGGTGGTTCAGTCATCTCATCAGGATACCACTAAGACGCCTCCCTCTACAGGTTTTTGCAGGATGTCCATGTGGAAGGAGACGCTGGGGCAGACCCAGAACACGCTACAGGGATTATATATCCCATCTGGTCTGGGAACATCTGGGGATCCTCCAGGAGGAGCTGGAGGATGTGGCTATGATGAAGGGTGTATGGGGTACCTTACTTAGCCTGCTGCCTCTGTGACCCAGACCCAGAGGAGCTGGAGATAATGGACAATGCTTAGATACCACAAGAGGTGAGTCTTTAGCAAAGGTAGCATAGAGGCTCTACGGACGGCAACACCAGTCAGTCGATCTACCACTTTGGTCCAGACTGAAATATCTCAACAACTATGGACTGCCATGAAATTTTGATAAATAAAGGACCCCAGAGGATGAATCCCAATGACATCAGTGATCAAGTTTTATCCAGTAAATTTATCTCAGTATTGACTCAGTAGATTCAATACATTCATGGATCCCAGATGATCTATCCTAATGACTTTAGCAATCCATTGATTTTTCCTTTAGTGCCACCAGCAAGTTGATATTTTTGCTGCACAATGAAATGTCTCGACAACTATTACCATGAAATTTATGACATTTATGTTCCCCTCAGAATTGTAATAACTTTGGTGATCCTCTGACTTTTCGTCTAGCGCCATCACCAGGTCAACATTTCCACTTGTACAATACTTTGGTTTATGACCAGACCTGCAAAACTAATCACATTCCCATCAGCCTCAGCTGTACTTCATCAGCATGTTAAAATTGTCACAGAGAGCATGTTAGCATGCTGGCCTTTTAGGGCATTTTCACACCTACAGTTGGTTTGCTCTGGTCTGAATCAGTTGATGAGTTTGTAAACTTGGAGCGTTTTCCCCTTGGTTCAGTTTCTTTTCACACAGAAAAAAATCCAAGCGAACCAAAATGCATCACTACAAACCACGTGAGAACGTTCACTCCGCTTATTGGTCAGATGTGTCTGGGGGTGAGAGCAACAAAGTAAATACAGGAAGAAGGTCCTGTGTTCTGTACTAGTGCATATTTCTGTGAAAGGAAAATTGCTATGCAATTTAACATGGAGCAATGGCACAATTGGCATTTGCTCATAACCGTGGTAATTATCTGGACAATATACCAGGCAAAACTATACCAGCAGAATGCCCAATGCACAAGGAAATGTCTTGGAAATACTATACTGCTTCACGCTTTGCAAAGAAGACATGCTGCCTTCAGAAGACTGGGCAGAACAAGGGAGTTAATATTTTGCTCAAACCTGCGGAGTATACCTGGTAGTTGCGTCGGATTGAGGTCTGATCACGTTACCACACAAGCGATCCATTTTAGAATTTGTTTGGGACCGGACCGAGACCACCTCCTTCAAGGGTCTTGGTGCGGTTGTTTTGGTCCGCAACCAAGTGCGATTGCTGTGTTCACACCTGCCCAAATGAACCGCACCAAGGGGGAAAACGCTCCAGGGTTCGCTTTAACCAAACTAAACAAGGCAGGTGTGAAAACACCCTTAGCTAGTCTTGTCTTGTTTTTTTTGCAATTTTTGTGATCTGACCCTTTAACTGTGGTGCTTTCAGCAGCCTTCTCATTTATGTGTCCCAATACATTTAATCAATCACTGAGGTGTTTTTTCCAAGATGTGCATAAATCTCCGCATTATTCTGCACTGTAGAGAAAAATAGAAAAACATCACCTTTACCCTTCTCTTTTGTTGGCTGTTTGATCATTAGGATTAGATCTACAATACAGTTGCACCTAGACACACCGCCTCATTCAAATCTTCTCCCTCTTTTTTTTCTTTTTCCACCTCTCTCTGCCTTTCTCTCTCTCTCTCTGCCTTTCTCTCTCTCTCTGCCTTTCTCTCTCTCTCTCTCTCTGCCTTTCTCTCTCTCTCTCTCTCTCTCTGCCTTTCTCTCTCTCTCTGCCTTTCT